>JBCJKF010542932.1:0-13261 GCA_039654545.1 Plocamopherus ceylonicus | reverse complement strand
AGGAACAATACGCTATATAATATATTTTATTACAAATTGATTGTGTGAGAAATGATTTGATGCACATTATTACATATCGTAATGTTTTTACAGCGAGGCTTTTTGATTATTTTGATTCGGGAGTGATGGAAGGTCTTCAGCATAGGCTACAGGAACTAGCGACATCGAGAACACAAGGGCGACTAGCTGAGACGCCAGGAAACTCGATGGCACTAACTAGTCAAGTAAGTTGCGAGTGTAAAACTACCATAATGTATTGTTAAACTTGTCAATTAAGATTTGTTTTAAGAAAAATTGTTTTTTTAGGTTTTAGCAAGAAGAGTTGAGTCGGACGGAAAGACGAAAGTACTGTTGCGATGGTATCCCCAGGATATGTAAGTTTTTTCCACAATCTAATAATAATTAAATATTTTAATCTCGACTCGTAACAACGCCGCGTGACTCATCAATTTTCTCATTTTCGCATGTTTCTTCTGTAGAGAACCGGATGAATGGGTACTAGAATCCGAAGTACAAAGTAGGAAGCACGTACATATTCGCAAGATGGCTGCCAATAATGCGGAAGAGGTGAGTTTGGCTCTCTATCCAGCGATAAGCAGTCGCGCGCCGCCGTCGACGAGAGTGAAGCAACGTCGGAAACCAGTAAAGAATTCGTGATAATGTCGGCCGATCGACCGGATACCAGAACTGACCTAACCTGAGCACTTACACTTGAACCAGAGAAGAATAAAGTGCTGCCGATTGACGAGCAGAACACGGTCTACACTCTTCCTGGTCGGTGAAGACAAAGGCCGCCGACAATGCGACCTGAAAATACCCGAACGTATCGAGAGACGGAGTGCACGTTTAGAAGATACCTTATCTAATCTAGGAAAACGACCAATCCTTTTGCGAATCCATCGATTAGAAGATAAGAATCGCAGCGACAGAGAGAAAATCATGTGAAAGATAATAAATTCAGAATGAATCGAAGTATAGTGTAGCGATACGTAAAAAAGAGGATAAACAACTGGAGAAAGGACAAACGAGGGGTATCCATCTCTTGTTTGAGTCGAACGAGAACGTTACTGGTTGTTATAAGGAACATACTCTTCGTTATCGTTCATTAAAGGATGCATCCAACTAATGCGATAAATTCTATGCTGATCCCTGCCACGAGTACCTCGCATATTTCGAAGTTCGTCGGCCTCGGAAGCGCCAAGTCTGGGCCTCGAAAGTGCCTCACCGTGGATACGTTTTGTACCGTATTCTACCGCCGATCAAGATTCCAGGGATAGATGCGCGGTGGAAACGGTAGCATCGATAGTCAAAGACAAAAAAAAAAGAAAAAAGAAGAAAGCAGTAAAAGGGAACTCTTGTGTAATTTGGTTTTGCTAAAGGAAACCACAGAGGGAGTGCACAGACCAAATGTTTAAGCGGTAGTTACAATTTATAAAAAGATAATCACTCTGGTGGCCTTAGGATTCAATTAATATCTAACATTGGTCCCTTGGCATTTCCGAGAACTGATGATATCTTACGATTTCCGACGATGCCTCAAGAAAAAAAAAAAAAAAAAAAAAAGGAAAGAAGATGCGTCTGCTTCGATTTACAATTCGGTTGAAACTCGCGTCGATTGTTGTCGTACGATGACATGAAGAGGAACACACAAAAGGAAGACACGAAAATGAGGATCAACGTGGACAGCGTGAAGCGGATACAGAAAATTGTATCGAAGAACGAGAAAAAATCGCGGAGGAGAGGCTTAGGCTGTTAAATGAGAATGTAAAAGTATGAATGAAAAAGAATGAGAGAATGAGAGAGAGGGAGACTGAATGATATTGCTTCGAACCCGCCGTTTTTTCCCTGAATGGGGTTGACAGTCTCCAAGCTTGAGAGCTCGGCATGAAGTTGAAAGATTGCAGAATAATCGGACGACACGTACGCCACCGAGATTTCTTTCGAGAATTACTCTTCTTCCTAGAAATGAAACGTATAGAGAGAACGTTATGTACAAAAATGAAAAATTTAGGAAAAGAGATAGTGATTTCTCAGGGTTTGAGGCAAGCGAGTTCTTGCAAAGGGACATCGAATTTGCCTCGTTTTTTGTGCCCGAGACGTGTTCGATTTCTCATGTACTTCATCGTCGCGTTATTTTTATCTTTCTGCTGAGTCTCGCGCGGCATGTTGGCATACATAATCGTTCATCGTGATTCAAAAATTTACTCGTGAGAGATTTTTATCAATTAAATTCCAATTTAATGAAGAGAGACGATAGTAACTAAACATGTAGCGCGACCGCAACCTATGAGCTGTTATCCTCAAAAGGGGTAAATTACGAAGGCTGTGTTACATTTCCCATGGAATTGTTAAGGAAAGAATGTGGAAAGTAAACAAAGAATGCGACATGCGCCATGCCCGCGATCCGCGTAGCTAGCCATCATGATCGCGAAAAAGGAGACAAAAGCAATTCTTTTTGCGATCATGATCACTTCCTCGCAGTATCCTGGAGCAATGCAACGTCCGCGCGCGCATGTATAGTGAATAAAGATTGATGTAAATTAAGGCTCGTTAAATTAAGGAGACGGATATGTGTCGTGTCGTGTGTGTGTATTGAACGATCGAGAGATTGCTTCAGAAACATGGATGGAATGAAAGAAATGAGATGTGAATGAGAATGATCGAGCAATTGTGAGAAATGGAGATCGCATGAAGCACACACAGACAGACGATACGTCATTACATACACACCAGCTAAGAAACACTGCCAATACAATTGTAATTAAGAGCTCTACGGTAATTAATCGATTATAATTATTCTTACTATTATTAAAAAAGGTACGAATGTATAAGTGTATAACCGAATAGATCTCTAGTTGATGCGCGTGGGTGAAAAATGCATCGTAAAAAGCGGCTGTTCCGAGAACAGCGCCATCGATGCGTTCACTCCGCGAAGCACGTGTTTTAATGGATTTACGATTAATTTTTCCGAACTACGCGTCGTGAACGCACGTGTTGTAAATGTAAATACTTAGTTGAAATTATCGTAACGAAACGGCATATTACACTACGCGAATTCTATACTCGCAAGCAACGTCGTCGCTGAGACAAGTTACTTTGCGAATACAGCTATTTAAAAAACGGTATAATCTCTCTGTATCCGCTGAGGACGATATCGAAGATTACTCCTTTCTTTTTGAGAGAATCGAAAGATCGACACCAGAAGATGCAAAAGAGAAAACGCGTCACTGCCAAAATTTACGCACTGCCAGCTCCGTTGTTTTTAACGACGTGCCTCTACTAACGTAGAATCTCTCTCTGTCGCACGTTCGTTTGTGTCGTGCTTCTAACAAACTCGTTCGTCGCGCCCCTTTTCTCTTTATACATACTTACATATTCACGGCCTAACCGCAAGCCATTGTTCGTTTTCCGGTTATATCTTTCGGGCATGTATATATATCGCCGTTTTTAAAGAAAAACCGATGTAATATATATATGTAATTTAGCATTTAAATTTATTTTGGAAAATCTAACAAGTTACAATTAATGTTTTGTTTTTATATTGTTATAATTCACATAGATTTAGAAAGATTAATAATTCACATTCTCGCACTTTGTTCTAACTGGATAATTTATTTTTATAATTTTGAAAAATTTGTTTTATTTTTAAAGACTTCCTCTTTAAGACCGGCGATATTCCTTGAGTGCTCACGTCGCGAACTGCCAAACTTCATCAAGCCTATAAATTTACGAGCACTGCCAGCGGGACATATGAAACAGAATAAGTGAAAAGAATCAAATATACAATGGGTCCTATTTACCGCATTTTTAAACCGATCTGATTTTCACCGAGACAGTGCCATACGTGGTCTCGTGAGAAACCATCGTACATTTTTTGTGACCAACATTTTCGAGTTGAGACACGATGAGATATAAAAGCAAGATTTGAGAAGCGAAGGATTAGATATAATAGTATTGATACATCTTAAAACACAATGAGATACGATGTAAATGACAGAATCAAACAATCCAAAGAAATCTCTTAAACGTCCGAAAAATATTTGAAAGCACTTAGACAATGCCTTGTATCTCTTTACGATGTACTTTAAACATTTAACATCTATGCGTTACTTGAGAATTAATTATGCATTTTTATATTTACATCTTGCTTTTTATATCTTTGTCTTATATTTTCTTACATCTCATTCAATCATATTCATCGCTTATTTTTATTCTTTCGTGGCGCGATTATTGTCCCGATTGTTACTTCTGTCTTTTCACCTTGCCAATTTTCTGTCATAAGTTTTCTCTGCTCGTGTAAAATTAATTGTCGCTATTAATCGAAATTAATATCGATCGAGTAATGGACCAATTTTTTACAAGTAAAAACTTGCCCGCCATTTCTAGACGTATTATTTTCTATATCGAGATAAAAATATTGAAATATTTTTTTCTTTTGTAAAGGCATGTTTTATTTTGATTGAAAAATACAATTAGTTATATTAGATCGAGTTATGTTAGATCGAATTTAATCGTGTTTTGAAATTATTTTCTTTAATCTACGTGCGAGTCTTTAGATATAATTTATTAGAGAGAAAAAGAACTGAGCAGAGAGGTTCCACTAGTTGTTAAGCAAATTGCATATTCTTTTTATTTCTTGGTAATATTTTTTTTTTATAAGGTGAGATGATAAGAAGAAGCTTTCGGCTACTTTGATCGCGCTTGATCTCACGAAATGGAAGAATCGCAACAAATCGTAAAGAGAAAGAGAGAGAGAGAGAGAGAGAGTCACTTCAAAGGTCCTTCCAATTATAATTAATTATTTTTCGTAATGTGTAAAAGTATAATATTGAACTAATCGGCAATACAAAAGTCACGGAAAGGTACAAAAAAACGGAATTAAGTTTTGCGGGATTAATTTTTCGACGAGCTTCGGTATGATAGCCCTTAGTGATTTTGTATGATAAGTTTATTCGAGAGTTGCAAATATATAGGTTGCGTTTATATAGGTCGCTTGTATTGTATAATTATACGATTGGCGAGTCTAATTCCGACATTAAGTATTCTCTTGTACGTTATTGTATTTTTCGTTTGTAATTAATCGTATTTAAGATTTATATGCGTTGTTTCATTGCCAAGAAAAACGAATCGACTGCACTTAGATGAAAGATTTCTTATTATTCTTTGGCACATGGCGGTCTCGTTCGTCGCGATTTTGGTATGCTTGAAAGTCTGCAGCGAACAAATCTCTTTCTATGTAAACATGTGAAAGATATTAAAAGAAAATATATGTGATGTGTGTATTGCTCACACTCGCGTAACTGTAACGTTTCGTGTATTTATCATCATTTTTCGTATTGGCCTGTTGATAATTCTAAATTATCGATAAAAAACCTCTCTAAATAATAAGAATAATAATAATAACGCGAAAAAGAGACGGAAGGCTGAAAAAGAAATAAAAGAGGGAGACGTGTGTAAAAGCAACATAACGATTTGTATACATTTTTCTAGTGCACAAAGTCTGACTCGAAACGGAAATCGTCTCGTTTCTATGATTTCTGGTGTTCTTTTTTTTTTTTATACATGTCCATGCGTTTTTCGTAGAATTAAACCTTAATCCACGCGATGCGGTGCACAATGCACTAAATAATATGGACGTACGTTTAAGGGAGACGCTATTAACGTGTTCGGTAAGATATAATTAAGTTTGTATTAGCATTATATACATATAGATGAAAAGCGAAAGAAAATATAATGAAGCGAAATACGTGGACACCCATTCCTTTTTTTTTTCTTATCGCGATTTTGGAAAGAACTTTGCTGAACACACATACATATACACATGCACACGCTAAATAAATGTACGCCGACAGACTTACTTCTTCTTTTTGACGGTGCATGCGAGAACGTGAGAGAGAAAAGAAAATCACTAGCCATAATTAACAAAGTGGTGAACGCGAGAGAGGAAGAGGAAGAGAAAAAGAAAGAATGATGTGAATATATGTGTAAGAATGCGAGAGATACAGGGAGAGACACGGGCAACGTATTTTTACAAAAATTAGAGAAAAACGTGCAGAGAGAAAAGAAAAATGAAAGAAATTTCATCTGTGAGATTCTCTTTCTTAATCAATTTGATCGCAATTTTATCCTACATTTCACCAATATAATCATATTAGCGTCATGTACAGAGAGTACAAGTTTTTCCTCAAAGAACAAGTGTCTTATCTCTTTCTCCGATAAATTCACGTGAAGATTTATAATATAATCGTATAAGTAGCTCGTCAAAATCAGCAAAAATTAAAAATTTCGAGGAAACATTTCCATGAGATTGATGATGTCGTATAGTACAATAAATTCAAACTTTATTATACAATTTTATAAATACATTCTTGCTATAAAAACAAACAAAAAATACAAAATACACATCGACCACGCAAAAATATTTGTAAATATAATGCGTAATTAATCAAGATTCGCATAAGAGCGGGAAAAAATTCTGCAACTTTTACGTGAAATTTCGAAAATCTTGGAAAGATCGAGAGAAAGAGAGCGGATATTTCTTTGAACACGCATACAAATTTGAGGATCTCACAAAATGTTGACAAAAAAGAACGAGTAAGATTTACGTTACAAACGTACGAGGGCTTAGTATCGGTACGACTTGCCAGTTTCGTCAATCCCGATCGTCGATGTGTGAAAATGCAGTATATTGATTGAAGTTACAATGCTTGTAAATGTATAATAAACAAAAAAAAAATAGCTAAACTGATCGAAATGATCGCGTCGGATATTATTTTGAGCAAACGCGACGGTAATATAATTTTCGACGGGTTTCTCTCCATCCAAGTCTCCGACTTGGACTTGTAAATAATTGAATGTAACGCGATATACACAAAGACTCCCCCGAGATATGTGCATAAATATAGCTTATTACAGATATAGTGTTTGCATTTATTATAAATTCTATGTAAAAGCGTGACGCGAGAAAGAGAGAGGGAGTCGAGTGATCGCGACGAGGGCCGTAAAATTCTCTTAGTAAAACATTGTGATGGTTTTGTTTATATTATCAGTATTACAAGTCTTTCTGTTCATTAGTCACTCCCCAAAAATTTCTATAAATTTCCGCATATTTCAATCATCAGTTATCAAAAAACGCGTCAATTTTATTTAATTATGTTTTTAATTATTAATAATTTTGTTTTTATTTTTTTTTTTAATAGCATATGATGAAAAAAATACTAGCGATAAGACCGTGATAAAAATCTATAAAGATAATCATATCCTCATCATGTTTATGTTACGATGTACCGAACTCTCTGATAATTTATTCATTATTGGCCCCGCGAGATCGCTTCGGTTAGAAAAGTGCTTGTACATGTATAAAAGTAGAAAAATATATTGCATAGTTTAAACTAATATGATTTATAGCGTGTAGAGAGAGAGAGAGAGAGAGAGTGAGAGAGAAACAGAGAGAAACTCGACGAGTACGCGCGGGATGATGAAAAGCTGGTAAGTCGACTCTTGTCGATCTAATTTCCAATTATCTCATGGGTCCTATAGATTCTTGAAATGGAAGAAGGAAATGATTTTTTTCTCTCGCTACGTGGACGAAGCGGCGAGAATCGAGCGCGAATGATCGCGCATGATGTAGTATTCTCAGCTCGATATCTGTCCCAATCTCGAGCGATTTCTCTCACCGCTTCGTCGAGATCGATACGTAGGCTTGATATGCTTTCCTCATATCGCGACAAGATACGATATCGCGTAGCGAGAAGAAAACGGAAGACGTGATAATTAGCACGGTTGTTTCGCACTGCCAAATAATAATAAAAAAAAGACAACCATAAGCGTTCATTGTGTGGATCGACCGATCGTTGAAAGCACCGCCGGTGTTCATTATAATCCACATAGTGGTTCTACGAGGAAAAAAAAAAAAAGATAAAGCCGAGTAATAAGAGCTAACAATAAGAGATGAAAGAGCGTGAGGGCGGAAGTTTTTTCCTAAGCCCGAGTGAAAATGAGAGGTGAATAAATGAGAGAGAGAGAGAGAGAGAGAAAGAGAAATCCGAGCGTCGAACAATGCTTTGTCTTTTTGGATACTTTCATGTACACGAATGATGGTTTATAGCTCAAGAAAAGAACATTAAAGAGATAGATATTGTAAGAGAATAATAATAATTTCACGGTTACGATATCGTACTCTCGTTGTCCTTTTTATAATACCTTTTATTCTCTAGATATTTTGAAGAAAAAGAGTGCCAGATATCTGGATAAATCAGGTAATATTCAGTTACTATTATCTTGTTCGAATTCATAAAACTTATTTACGTTATTACGATTTAATTATAAGTTGTAAGGTAACTTATTTGCGCGTTGACATTATGTAAGATATTTTTGATTTAAATATCAGAGATAGAAAAATGGATTAGATCTCATTTGTAATATTATTATATTATAAATATTAAACATTGCTGTAAAAAAATGAAGAGAAAAAAATAAGGATAAATATATATATATGTATATATGTATAAAGTTACATTATATATTTTAATGCACAGGAGTGAAGGTAAAGAGAGAGATTAAATTTCAGGCGCATTAGTTGAACATGATCGATTATTATTCATCGTCGAAACATTGCACGTACTTTTGCAATTTACAATACAATACCTATAATACAAAATACTAATAGTAATTGCCTCATAATAATATTAATGAGATAATGATAACTAAATTATGAAGAATGGTAAAAGGTGAGATGACAGAAGGAAGATGAATAGGCAAAGGATCGAGATTAAACGTATAGGAAAGTGATTGAAAATAACGAAGAGTGGTTCCCAAAAGTTCAGTCAATTGCGTGTACAACATCATCGAATCACGGTTCTCGATGGCTCTCCTTAGCACCCTCGTCGAAGCGCAGTGTACAGGGTGTGTCGAGGGACGAATATATGTGTCGTGTAACAATCTTTTATTTCTCCTCGCAAAATTGGCGCATTCGATTCTTCCTAATCAAAAATCGATTTCATCGGGAGTTTTAATCATCGAGCCAAACGAAAAATTTACAACAGACGGATAATTAATAAAATTATTTTCCGTGGAAAAATCACGATCAAAAAATTTACTGAAACTATCTGAGGGAGTGGAGGGAGAAGAAACATACGTCTTTTTCGGTACACTCTGTATACGTGCTACGCTCTCCGCGAAGAGTGCGGCCGATTAATTCTCGTTTACGTCGAAAACAGAGCCTGTATATATACATATATTATACATATATAAATACTTTACTGACAAATTTTAACAAGAGTTAAATATATCGTGCGACAATCTCGGGACTCCTCATTAGGACGATATCGCGTCCTTACATTGCAAGGTCGCGATCCCGAACTCGCTGATCGATACGGAGAAAGAACAAGGGGGTACGACAGAGAAAGAAGGGAGGCAGAGGGAATGGAAAATTGGAAGGAGCAACTATAGATTACAAATTCCTCTCACGCAAGAGACGTACGCAATGTTAATTCTCTTTTCTTTTTTCTTCGTATATATATATATAAATTTTGATATATTATATATTTATATATATATAATATATAATATATAAGACTACTCTCTATATATATTACTTTTGGCAGGAATGTCGTAATTATATAATAACATCTCAGCCGTAATCCGTGCATCTCTCGCGCATCCGGTTCACGGCAAAGAAAAATAAAGCCTCGCTTCTCGACCAATCTTCTCTGTTGATTTTTACTGTGTCGTGCTCTGATCGTGATACACACATGTGTATCGCTTTTTTTTACCGCGATCTACAACAGTTTATAATCTCGTGACAGTATATATCCAATGAATGTCGTTGGATGTTTGTCAAATATTTTACGATTTT
This sequence comes from Plocamopherus ceylonicus, assembly GCA_039654545.1. Lineage (NCBI taxonomy): Eukaryota > Metazoa > Mollusca > Gastropoda > Nudibranchia > Polyceridae > Plocamopherus > Plocamopherus ceylonicus. The sequence continues at coordinate 3,405 of JBCJKF010542932.1, read as the reverse complement.
TTTTTTTTATATCGGATTTTATTACTATTATATATTCCTGGACAAACAATTTATAGAAGTTATTGGTTTAAATAAATATTTTTTAGTGATTTATTAAAAAACAATTTTTCAATAAATCGTATAAAATGTAGACTCGGATCACTATCATTTATCTAAACAAGAGTTTGAAAAATAAGTATGTGAGATAAACGATGCACGAACTGCCAAATAGATTTCTATAATTTTTCTATTTTTTTTAATTTTGTTCCGATGTCTTTCTCTTGCACTTTTTTTTTATATAAATCGTTTATAATTTTCATACAAAACATATCTTCATGCATAATGTTGCGATATTAATAAAAATATTCAAATATTCAAATCGCAAAATATTCAAAAAATATCCAAAAGAATATATTCGATACTTATACTATGCCGTGTACTTGCACTTGTACTAAAAGACGTCGAAATTAAATATTATCTGAGGAATACTTGAAAATATGATTGAACTCAGTTTTTCCAAATCCACGCGGCGACTCACGCACACTCGCACGAAATGCGAGTTTCCTTATCTTTCTTTTTCTCAGAGTTCGCGAAAACGCATATAGAGATGACTATCCAAGGGGAAAAGGGTGGGAAGGAAGAAAAAGATGTTCGATCGCTTATAGACCTAACATGATGAAAATGCGATGAAAATAAATGTGATGATCGCTTGTAATTATAGATACTCGAGGATATACAACGCACGTTACTCAATATATAATATATATATACAATATGCACTGTCACCCCGAGAGCTGCGAGATCTTACTAACTCGCAATGAATCACGGTTGCATCTGCGAATAGTGTTGCGAGTCGACGTAACACGTATGTACATCAGAAGGTCGATTAACTCGCAAACGAAGAATTTCGATTCACGAACTTGCGTGTGAGTTCGATTCGAGCCGTCGAGTAAAATTGTGGAATTCTGCTAGTTATCCACTCACAATGTCAATCTTTGAACTTAGTCGACAAGAACGCATAATTAAAAAAAAAAAAGAAAAAACAAACAAAAACAAGAACACGTCTCCTGGCTCAAGGGAAGCTTCTGACACGAATGGAAGGAGTATGGGGTTTTACTTTACACAGGCTGGAGTAGTGATGGTGCGATAGTATAACGAATATAGTGCTGCGCATTTTTGCGCATGATGCGACTACGTTTTATTGACAGGTCGTTAATGGAACGCCATAGTCGCCGTATGATTACAATATAACGATGCTAATATATAATAATATTAATAATATAATAATAATACTCTAATATTAATAATAATAACATTTACAATTACAAACTAGTAAGAATCTCTAATGACTTCGCGAGTAGAGCTTTGTGATTAGGCATTTGAGCAGTGTCTTAGACATAAAAGAAAATGCTAGTCGAAACTAAAAAAAAACCGCGTGTGTTCGATATTAACAAGTAATCAATTATATGATTTATGCATTACGTCATCGATCCATCATGGCCCATTTCATTCTTCGGCGGTGGATCAAGAATGAGCGAGACTATCGCGATATACTTTTGCTTAAAATTGGTTCAAGAGCGATTCGCAAAAAACTTGGCTCGACCTATCTTATTATCCGCATTCGGAGAGACAAAGTGTATCGTGTGTAAAAGTATTAAAACCTCGTAGTTCGATAGAAACATGAAAAACAAATCGATATGCATTGCACATTCACGCGTCACGATTCTTTGCACGCGTACACAAATCTCTCTTCTTTCTTTTTCTGATTTGATTGTTTTTTTCTTTTCTTTTTTTCTTCAATGTGCGGATTTTCGCTTTTTCCTGCCCTTTAGATCTCTCTTTCTCTCTCTATGGTATAGTAAATCGGTTTCCGGATTTGTCGGATCCTCGCTCACAGACAGGATAGTATTAAACGATTATGATCGCTCGTGTTGCAAATCAATTCTCCATTATAGTGCAATCGGACGTACGCTCACACTCGTAAATTTACTTGGTAAAAATGCGCTCGCAATTATCTCCTCAGATTAAATCCTACGACTCCTAGACGCTCGATTAGAATACGAATTTACTATTGGCAAAAAGTCGTCCAAGCCGACCACGCTTTATATACGACAGCACACCTGCGCGGACTGTCAATCGCTTTTCAGCGATACAGTTCAAATTTAATATGCTCGTCGCGCGGCGATTACACTACCGAAAAGGCAGAAAAACCTCTAAATATATTGACTTTGAAATCGCGATCTACCAATTACGTGTTGCAAACTTCTCTGTTCGCGCAGCAAAGACATACGTGAACAAAACATTCGTGCTATAATTTACGGTGGATTTTTCTTTTACGGCAATGCTCTTCCGCCTGACGCCTTCACCTGGTTTCCGGCAACCTTGGGAATCGCGCCTATTATCTTAACACGATTCTGTGAAGTGGTCTGCTGCTGCTGCTGCTGTTGATGTTGCTTGTTATCGCAGAATTGCGGCGGTGGTGCAAATACCACTACTTCTTGATCATGGCCGCCGGCAGACGGGCCTGCGTTGAATTCCGGCGGCGGCGGCACAAACAGATCATTATTCTGCTCCTCGGCATCCGCCTCGATCGGCGGCGGCAGCTGCGCCAGACTAACCGCGTGCCTAGTCAGCAAACCGCTACCCCCGTAGCCTGGTCGTTTGGTTTGACTGCTCTCCTTGTCGATCGGGTTGACACCGGTTAGCAAAGTCGTACCTCCCGAATGTTGATTGCTCTCCTGATTGGCCAGATTCCGCACAGCAGTGTCGTCAAAACCCATCGGCGGGCCCACCGGCACATCCTGATCCGAGCTAACGCCACTCGAGCTGTTGTCGCCGTCCTCGACGAGCGACTGCTGCGTCTGTAGCAGAAAGTCGTTTGGATGGCTTTTGGAAGATTTGAGTTGCGTGCGCACTTTTTGAATCTCCTCCACGCTGAACGAGTGCGGCAGAGAGCCACTTCCCGACGAACTCGAGCCGGATGTGTTGGAATTGCCGGATGTTTCTCGCGTTGCCTCCAGTTTTTCCCGCGCCGCCGCTTTCTCGAGCTCCTTCGCAATCTCCGATTCACCATCCTCGTCCGTCTCGTCGTCCTCGCCTTCGTCGTCATTCTCTGATTCAGACAGGCTGTAATCTGGCTCGGGAATTGGCGGTGCCGAATTAGGCGGCACGGTCGTTCCGTTCGCGCCGGACGCGATCGACGAAAGATTCGTGACGGATGAACTGGCGTTCAAGACGACAGTCTTCTTTTTCCGTTCGCGGATACCGGCCGTGCTGTTACTTCTAGTAGTCTTCAGCGGTTGCGCGTACTGATTGTTACCGTTCCCGTTGCTGTTCATATTGCCGACATTGTTATTCAGCGCCTGCTGGCTGCCGGTTGGCTTGAACATTGTATTGTTTGGCGGATTGCGCAGACTATGAGATTTC
>JBCJKF010541821.1:0-13264 GCA_039654545.1 Plocamopherus ceylonicus | reverse complement strand
ATTTGTTTCTCTTAAAAATCTTAAAATCCATTTTTAGACAGGATTTCAATCCCTTTGTGAAGGTCTGTTTTTGTGAAGTTGGGCCTGTCTTGTTTGGGGGAGGCTGGAGAGAGTCTGTAAGACGTCGCTTTCCTAATTTGTTTCATGCAGTACTAGTAGTATAATAAGTAATACAGGTAAATAGATCCAGATGGTAGATCTAGGGTTTAGCAACGTGATTTATGTTTCAAATGCAAAATACGGCCATATCCGAATTTCACACTGACCTGTAGAATATGACATTCGGATGATTCCGGGCGTCTGAACAAACCACCCATTTGTCCCTTCATAAAACCTACTTATAAATGGAAGACTGTCCTTACATTCCGACAGGGCTGTCGAATACGTCAATTCGGCCTTAAAAACGATCTAAGGCTTTCCGAATAACCACCCAGACCTGTCGAAATGATCGCTTCTTAAGTGTCTGAATATATCGATAGTCTATCCTTTAATAAAAACCTGCTAAAAACGGTCTAAGCTCGGGTGTCGAAATTGAGGTATTGGGCGTCCGATAAAGGCACTCCACGATTTGACCGTCCGAATTAAGGCACAAATAACCCTTCACAAAAGTTGTATTTTTGAACATAAATAAGCCTTACTACTAGCGCCCCAAACGGCTATATTTATTCGGCATACTCACATGGTTGTTTTACAACATTTGTTTTGTGAATGAACCCATTCTTTGATATTTGAGGAGCAAAAATTCGACAACTTCTGGTAATAAGCCTTAGCTGTCCGAATATGGGTATGACGGCTCTAGATCTAGACTGTAGACTAGTTTGTATGTAGATCAAGATCTTGATCTAGTTTTAGGCCCTTGCTGCAAAGCCCATGCCGGTATCATATTATATTTTGCTGATAAGGATAAATACAGTAGATTTCTACGTACAGTGTACAGTATACTTCGGATATAACGGCACAAAGGAGACTTTCTTTTAGTGCTGTTATATCAGGGTGCCGTTACAAGCGATCACTCAGAAAACCATAAAAAAAGAAATTACCGACACAGGCGCTTAGTTGGTAGGGAAAGGGAAAAGGTCATAGGAAGAGAAGATGGGGTGCCAGTTTTAAATGGACCAATATCTATGTTAGGCATGATCATTAGGCCCGATCAGTCGACCGCGCAGCACATTTGGTAGATCATATGGAACGCGCAACAAACGGTCGATCGATGGATTGCGCTGTGCTTTTTGGGGATACCTAGGGTCTATCTGTTGTTGCGCATTCTGTTGATCTACATCTAGATCTAACCCCAGTATTTTTCTGGGATGATGAACTGGGTGTGTGAATTTGTGTGTGGCTGTGAGTGACGATGTATCTCTCTCTCTTGCTTTCCCCTTGAGAACTAGGCCTAGCCTAGTCGTAGTATTTGTACTGGTAGGCCTAGTGGTACGCTAGGACCTACAGCGGTTCTAACCTTACCCCTCCCTGCCCTCCACCTATTTGCTCACCTTTTCCTTGCATTACGTCTCGTTCCTGTTCCTGTCCCACGCCTTGTTCTCGACTACTCGTTCTCATCGTCACTCACAGCCACACACAAATTTTCACATGACGCACACATGCCAAGTTATCCATACAGTGGGCTAGTAACACACACATACTTGTACCTGGTCTTGTACCTGTTCCGCGCCTTTTTCTTGATTACTTGTTCCTACCGTAGCTTATTACTATCGTTCTTTTTCTCGATAACAAAGTCCCGCCCAACCCCACATAATGGCCACAATTCTGCCCAGTTCATCATCCCAGAAAAATGCTGGGGTTAGATCTAGATGTAGAGCGACAGAATGCGCAACAACAGATAGATCCTAAGTATTCACAAAAAGCGCAGCGCAATCCACCGATTGACCATAGAGGATAATGAGTTATATACTATTGTTTCTGTTTCAAGTTACACACACGTCGTATCTATTATAGTAAATGATGTGTTCTTTTTTCTTTCCTTCTGTTCTCTAGACCTTAACATCAATCTGTCTCTGTATAAATTATAACTCTCAGAGTCTTTAATCACTTCAAATGAACGTCAATACAGAGACAGATTGATGTTATGGTCTAGAGAACAGAAGGAAAGAATAAAGAACATATCATAATAGATACGACGTGAGTGTAACTTGAAACAGAAACAATAATATCTAACTCATTATCCTCTAGACTGTTTGCGCAACAATTATTGGATTGTTGCGCGTTCCTTAGATCTACCAAATGTGCTGCGCTATCGACCGATTGTGCAAATCAACAGATGGCGCCTAACATCAATGTGATGAGTGTGCCCAACACACTGTTGACAGACTTGAGCGGCCTTTTGGTTGGCTTCTGAGCATAGGAATAAAAATTTTTAATTGGCCAATGCGTGTGCAATTGTTAACAACTCCGCCTACCTGTAGTGCCGTTATAAAAGAGAAATAAAAGTCATTATCGTGTATACAGCATATTATAATATATATTTTTAAATCCTGAAAGTTGACAGAAATAGATTTTGAATTCAGTTCTTGAGACTTAGATTATAATCAAGATCTAGATCTAGACTTATATTTTAGAAAAAGTAAAATTTAACATGTTTGATATCGACTACTGTAGTCAGAGAAGATGGCAGACCAGACTTTACAAGGCCCTGGGTAACAAACAAAAAAGCGCCGTCTAAATAGTAAAAGACATACCAAGTTAACATTTACTACTACTGCTGTATTATTTTTAGAAAATGATCATGTTACGTGCCGGGGATTCCTCCCTGTGAGGTCCAACAAAATGCTGTTAGTATAAATAATTTACTCATATAATGGAAAATGTTATTTTAAAGATTTTAAAGATGATAGATAATATATATATATATATATATTACATCCACTTAAAAAATTGACCTATGTAGGCCCTAAGCCTTGATTAGGGTGTAGGCCCTAAGCCTTGATTAGGGCAAGCTATATTGGCCAACGTTAAAATTTGACTGACTTGAATACTGCCCATCGATCCCACACAAGACGATTCCTGGTCTGGGATAACAACCGAAAAAGCGCCATTTAGAAAATCGCAACGCTGGCATCAGACAGTGAATTGAAGTGAAACCGAAGTCTATATCTAGCCATCCATACAGCAGGCCTGCCGTTAAATGAAATACAAAGGCATTTTGCTAGTATGCCCTCGTCATTTTCCGGGATGAAAAATTGGAATATTGAAGGCTCATTTAGCCCTGCTCTTTTTTAGGGTGGAATTTCCTTTTTTTATCAATCTTTTTTAAAGTATTCGGTGTTTCCATACGATTCAAAATGAACACAATATAATATCAATCTGTCAAAACACACAGGAATTCTTTTTAATGGTTTACAAAAATTTTGAAAAAATGCCTTGATGCTGAAACAAAGTGTCTTCATGCCCTCAAAATTTTGATATTTTGAAAAGGTACTTTTTGCCTGCCCTCTTAAAAATCTAAGTGCAGGCCTAAATACAAGCTCATCCAATAAATGCATAGATGCATCTAAGTAGTAATTTGTGTGTAAAATTCAACAACACAGATTTCTAGTTTTAAGTGTACAAAGAAACGAGTCGTTTTATTAATTCTAATGTCGTCATTCTATCAAGAAACAGTGGGTATTGTGAGGGTCACAGAAAGACACATAATAAGACCAGTTAGATCATGTGTTCAAGTGGCTAACCTAGCCAGTCCCAAATCAAGGGAATCTAACCCTTGAGGAAGCATTTTCTCTCATACAGCTCTCCTTTGTGTGCCTTTACAGTCCAGCATAGTGGATTCTAGTCCAGGAAAAATTGGTTTTGACAAAATTAGATTTTGCAATGGCCAGTGCACCATATAGGCCTAGTCCGTTTCTTACTGTGTATTATGTCTTTCTTTATATATATATATATATATATAAAATCTAGAGTAGTGATGTCCTGGCACATTTTGGCAGTCTGAATTTATCTAAGTTAGAATTGACCTCAACTTTTCTCCACCATCATTAAAGAATGGAATTACCCTCAAACATCATTATGATATCAAATCTACCATATCATTTACACAAAAACGAACAAAAATGGAATTGTTTAAATCTGGTTGTATGTTTTTAAGCTTTTTCATCATATTTTTATGTCATCTCTTTTATTTCCAGGCTCGGCGATATGATTCAAGAACTACCATATTTTCCCCAGAAGGTGTGTAATAGATAATATGAATATAATGACTTTAGTACAGTGGAACTGGAGCCTCTCAATTTTACTGAATTAGTCACCTGAATAACAACAGCCTGCACCTTACATCCGAAAAGATAAAATGGTTCTACTAGACTACTACACTTCAAATGATATCTGAACGACAAACTCCTCCATATCTGACTACTGGCTGCCAAGAATATATATATATTATGTTTGATGATTCAATGCCCTCTATAGAATGAGCACATATCCCGCCTGTTTGCTCCATATGTGGGGAGAGGGTGCTTTGGAAAGTGCCTGCCTGGTTCATTGCGATTTTTCATTAATTTTGCCAACAATGATGAGAGAAGCATTTTATTGAGTCTGCCACATCATTGATAGTGTGGTCCATAGTTCATCCATTTAACACTATTGAGGACTTTGTTGGTAGGCTATTGTTCTGCCTTGTGGTAGGAGTGCCACAAAGTATGTGAGGGCAAATTTTGCCTCCTCCACATGACCTAATGTGCACTCATCTGCTTTGTGAGATAGAATTTTATCCCATTTTTATTTTAGTTTGTGTGGCTAAGGAGAGGAGAAGAAGGAGTAGAAAGATGCTTTACTGAGTAGGTCCCTTATTTTGGTTGTCATGATATAATGATCACTTTTTATAGATCTATCTATGTGTGGCATTATGTTCAAAACAAGTTGACTTTGTTACAATGTGGTCATGGACTTTATGTGAAATGTCTTTATCTGAACATATATATACAGCAATTCAACACCTCATCACAACTGGTAATCATAGCAAAAAAAAAAAGTCATCATTGTCACACATCCCTTGTTCTTGGGGCCTGCTACATCCTTGCACTAAAGACTGACATGATGTTCAGATCTCAGCTTCCTATCAATTCTCTGAATTTTTGCTGCCTTTTTACTCATTTCATCATGATTCTCCCTGATCTTAATACTTTTCTCTGTAAACAATGATTGTAGAATGTCAATTCTCTTGTACAATTCCTTCAAAATCTTCGCTCCATGATCCAATGAACAAATCGTTGGTGAATAGTGACTGCCTTTGTAGAAATCATCAAAATTAATATTATACAGATACATTCTAAAAATTCTGTTTGTTTTATTTAGTGATTACAAAGCAGTTTAAAGAAAGACAACTTATCAATTCAATTAAAACCACATCGCAACTGAATTGCCGTTACAACCCTTTTTCTAGATTTCCCGTAGTAAATACAGTAGAACTTCGGTATAACGTACTTCCTTCGGACTAGGAAATTAGTACGATGTAGCCATGGTTTCAAAAGGAAGTCATCCAATCTGTGCTTTTAGCAAAAACCAGTACTGGCATGTCATACCCTCAACATGAACAAGGTTTATTCTTTATGGACTGGGTCTACTCTATACCAGTGGCTTGTAATTTTAATTTTGTTTTGCTTTGGGTTTGGCTGTTTGTTTGGATTGAGTGAACCAATCAGTGCATAGCATTTAGCCCCAAACCGTCTTTAGTGTTATGTAGTACAATGCATGGGCAATACAATTTTACTTCACCTCTATGGCATGGTTGGGCCAAGGGACGAGGACCTTAAGAGCAAACGATGAGACAGTAAACGCCGCCTGCCCGTATCCCGGGGACATGGAGAACTAGAGTGGAAAGGGGAGGAGGTGGCACAGGTGCAGGGCAGTAGGTATTGCTAGGTGATCAAAGGCGGAGAGGAGGGACTGTCAGTTGGCCTTGGTTGAAGGCTCACAGGGAGTCAAAGATCAAGAATCAGTAAGTCCTACGCAACAAGCATGCCAGTTACGCCATTCCCGGGAAGGCAGGGGAAACGTTCAGTCAAGGTGTGAACATTTGGTCGGTCCAACTTCTTTACAGGCGAAACCGACTCAGGCCATCCGCTCATGGCTCATTGATGTTGAATGACAGAATGTCTACTTTCGAACGATACAATTTCATTGACTAGTACATGCACGTATTCATTTTGATGCCAAGAAGCAAAAGTACGTTGTAGAAAAGGTACTTTATCCAAAATGGTGCTCTGAAATCGTCCGTTGCATCCAAAAGTACGTTCTAGCAGAGTATGTTATAGACCAGGCAATTTATGAAGAAAAACTTATGTCAGGACTCGGGACCTGGAAAAACTTACTTTATAGCCGAGTGTACGTTGTATCCCGGATACGTCATACCGAAATTCCACTGTAACTGTAGAGGTTGTCTTTATAGAAAAGTTGTGTTGTTCTTTACTGTTCAGATAAGATTTTATAAACTAGTTTTGTGTGGTTTATAATATTTTCAGTCTTGAAATACTTCATGTTATTTGTAAATTGTGTGTTCTCTTACCAATTTTTTTTATGCTGTATAGGCCGCCTTTATCAGGTGGAGTATGCCATGGAGGCTATTGGCCATGCCGGTACCTGCCTAGGTATTTTGGCTAAGGATGGAATCATTTTGGCAGCTGAACGACGGAACACCAACAAATTGCTTGATGAAGTCTCTTATTCAGAAAAGATCTATAAATTATACGAGTAAGTTCTTTTTCATCTTATGGAAAGACAGAGTTCTTCTTCTCATGAAAGAATAGAATTGAAAGTTATTGTTACTTATGGTTTGAAAAAAAGGATGGTTTTGTTGTCACATTGTCCTCTCCTGTGTCAGAATTTGATTATTGCAACTCACTACTATCAGGTGTTGATCTAAACAAACTTGAGAAACTTCAAATTTCTCAAAATAGTGCTCCTCGATTTGTCCTTAAAAACAAAAATATGACAACGCAACTCCTCTTTTAGAAATCTCGCATTGAATACCTGTTAATAAACATATTGCATACAAAAATTGCAACACTGTGCCATAAATGTATGTATGAATGAGCTAGTAACACCTAGAATAATGTACGTTGCGTGTTGACAAGAATACTCAGCAATCTGAGTTCGTCAACTATTATGAAGACTAGACTAAGACTTATATGCTCCTTTGAAAAAAATGAGTCTTCTGCCGACACCCAGATTCACCCAGAATGAAGTTAGTCACAATGGTTGAAAGATCTTTTAAATTTTATGGCTGGAGCGGTGACCCAGTCTCCTAAAAGATCTCAGAGAAATTAAATGCCACCAGACTTTTAAGTAACACCTTAAACCCACTTATTTTCACTGTAAAATAATGAATTTAAACCTAATTCTATTTTAATTTTCCCATAATTGAACATGGTTTTTATATAATGTCATTTTCAATTACATGTGCTGCAATGTAATAGATCATATTCAAAATGATTTTAATGTAATCCTATAACTATCATGATTATATTACATGATCATTGAGTTGCCTTTAAAAGTAATCTTAGTGTGTATTCATTACTCTTATTTTATTGATTATCAACATAAATAGTCATTAAGTTTCTGATCAAATTCTGTTTTTTCACTTTTTATGCCACTGTAAAGTTCTCAGAGCACAGTTCTTACTAGCCCTTGTGTATTATTACTATTACAGGTTGTTATATTTGTGTTGTATTTTTAGTGAGTTAAAGAAATTTCTTTTTAAGTTTATGTGTCATTTTTTTTATGTGCATTGCTTACAATTTGCAAAATGTCTTTCTTCATCCTCAGTGATATGGCTTGCAGTGTTGCTGGTATCACTGCAGATGCCAATGTTTTAACAAATGAACTGAGGTTGATTGCTCAGAGGTAAGGTGGAGAAAGCATAGCCTCTGTCATTTCAGTCTTTCTGTGTAACATGTTGAATCATGTTGACTGGCACTTAAATGTTTAGTACAGTCAAGTGTCCTTTACCGGCATCTCTTTGACCAAAGAATGCTATCATTGTGACAAAAGGAGAGCGAGAGGAGTCACCATCATGTGTATTGACCTGAGTTTAGAGTTGAGTCCAACAGTGTGTATAAGATATAAAATATATTTTATTAGGGGTGAATTCTCTGATAATTCAAACAGATTTGTATCTTTTAAATCTTAAGAAAATCTTTAAAAAGCCCAACAAAGTCCATCATGATTATATTCTTGACATTCCTTTGACATAGGTACTACCTTCAATACCAAGAACCAATGCCTTGTGAACAGATGGTTTCCACTCTTTGTGACATAAAGCAAGCATACACACAATTCGGAGGTGAAAATATTTCCTTTCTTATTTGGCTCTGTTGTTAACAGTACAATTTTTTTGTTTTCGTAATTCTGTTTTACCTCTCTAGAATTTGTATTCATGTTGAAGTTATTTTTGTTTTTAACATACAGTCCAACACATCTTCCTCGAGAAAAGATCTTCCTTGGTTGGGACGAGGGATCCATGAGGATGAGGAATGTGTGTTAGACTTTAATTTCTAATGGCTCTTATGAGGAAGGGAAGAAAAGTTGAATTAGAGGGCTAAACCTGTGTTTCAAAATATGCAAAAGTGCATTTAGATAAAGAGTTCATTAAAGCCATATCAATAACTTGTTACTTTCAGGAAAACGTCCATTTGGTGTTTCTATTTTGTACATGGGCTGGGACAAGCATTATGGTTTCCAGTTGTACCAGAGTGACCCGAGTGGAAATTATGGAGGGTGGAAAGCTACCTGTATAGGAAACAACAGTGCAGTGAGTATCACAATAATTAGAACAAATACAATTCGTTATTGGCCAGTTGTTGTTTTTTTATCCATCGTTATTTACTTTTTAAAACTCTTGTTTTGTTAATTACTTGTGTTGTTATTTCTTGTATATGTGTTTCAACTTAGTATTTATACTTAAAAATACTTTTTCTGAACTCCTTGATCAGAATGCTATCTCTTTACTGAAGCAAGAATACAAAGAGGGAGAAACTGATTTGAAGTCAGCTCTTGATCTCACAGTCAAAGTGCTTAGCAAAACATTGGACATGACAAAAGTCACTCCAGACAAGGGTAAGTTTAAAAAGAATTTTGATCTGACTGATACTTCCTTTCTCTTTTTATGGAACTTAATTAATTCAAATTGTTTCAACTCAATTCATTGGCATGCAACTGGGCCTACGATCGGCCTTCTGTAAAGACAACGACACAATACAATACTATAGAGACGTCAACGATGTCGCCGATTCCCAGAACTACTTGTGTTTAGTACATGTGTGGTGTGGCCCGATGTTATAGATGCTCTGCACGGATGTGGCAACACTGAACAAGCAAGTGGGCCTTGGAGAAGGCCTTGTGTTAACCCTTTGACTACTTAGATCCGATATATCGGCATGTGCACGATTTAACTCTTTGACTGCAATTCATCCATATTCCGTATTCAGGCTCATCCCGCTCATATAATATAAGAGTTAAATCGTGCTCATGCCGATATATGGCCGTGCTCATGCCGGTATATCGGCTCTAGGTAATCACAGTTAAATCAATGCGTAATCCCTACACGGCTTCAAACTGTTCCAAATATACTTAGGATCTAATTTATCCTAGATATGACGATTCTAGATGTAGATGAAAAAGGTGGTGGTAGACTGAATATATGTGTGATACGGCGAATGACGACATATGACGGACTTTCCCTGGTCACAAGTTTATGGCATGTATGGGTTATTGGGCTTCGGTGTCGCTATACGATAGCGATACGGTAAATTGGACAAAACAGTTAATATTATATAACGGCTTCTTTCTATGAGCCGATAGATCAAAGTAGAGTAATAATGCTAGTGCTAATCTGAACACGGATAAAAATAGGTGTACCGCAAATACTTAAATAGGTGTATCGAAGGTGTGGGATCCAAAACCGACTCCCATTTTTTTCTTTTTGAATTTTTCTTTACTCTTTTTCTTTCTTTCTTTCTTTCCTTCTTCTTCTTCTTTTTTTTCTTTCTTTCTTTTTCTTCTTCTTCTTTTTCTTCTTCTTTCTTTCTTTCTTTCTTTCTTTCTTTCTCTTTTTCTTCTTTCTTTCATTCTTTCTTTCTTTTTTTTTTTGGTGTACAATATAAGTGTGCATATTTTCAAACTTGTCTTCAGAACGGTATATATTGTATATTGTGTTACTCTTTTTCCTTGGAAATTACTATTTTTTGACCCCAGTGTTAGGAATTTTCACCAGGTCAGGGTGGCAGGTCTGCGTTACTCATGTTAAAGTTTCCTTTACAGATCACCTTTTTTGGCAATAAAACCACTTAGAATGATAGCGAAGGGTTAAAACAAAAAGAACAAAAAAGTTTTGCTAATGACTTGGATTTCACAGTGGAAATCTTTGCCCGGACCATGTTATTTAGCTATATGGAGTTTTCTCTATCGTAGGTGAATATAAGTTGAGCTTACTGTAGATCATATTGTCCTTTTCAAAATTTCTTTCACCCGCCCAAATTGACAGATTATTGATGAAATTGTTAATGAGAAATAGTGTAAATTTAGTTTCATCACTAAATGAATTGAACAAAAAATAGCCCAAGATTTTTTTTTTCAAATGCAATGCAAAAATCTTCACTTTACCTGTCATTCTAATCACCGTCATTTCCTTACCTGTGTATGATAAATCTCTTGGTGCAAAGCTTGGCAGATTTAATTTTTAGCACAATATTATTATTGTTATTATTATTATTATTCATTATTGTTGTTGTCGTTGTTATTATTATTATTACATGTACTATATGTTACGGTTACAAATACAAATTCATTATGAATGTTTGTTTTGAGTAATGGTTTGACAAAATTAAATGGTAAGGGAAACAACTTTAGCTATATCTTGGGAGTTAACATATATAAGTCATATCATTTTCCCTTAGTTTGGTTGGTTTTTGTTGTTGTTGTTTTTCTGGCCTCTTTAGTCAGAGTTGACAATCTTGTTGCAACATTATTTATTGCCTGGCTAGTACTTTTTTCAGTATTTTTAGGGGATTAAGGATGCCGAGCCGCACCCCTCCCCTCTGATCTTCGCCTCCTCTACTCCAATTCAGATTAACAAACTTGTCCATGAGTCTAAAGTATAAGAGGTTGTAGGGCTGTATGGAACTGATTGGACTATTTTCATAGGAATTAAACTTTGTCAGTGTGACTGAGGAATCCTAGTTTATATTCCATCTCTGATGGAGCTTGACACTCATTCATCCTGTCTACCGCATGATAAGGAGGCAGAAAAGAAAAAGAATAATTCAGATTCAAATGCAAGCTTGCATTGAGAAATTGAACCCCTGATCTGTGGCCTGGTAGTCAAGTTGCCTAACCACTCAACTAACCACACTCCCCTTTTTATGTGTATTATGCTTTAAGCGCATTACAAGCTCTAGGTTGACAAAATGATTTAGCTTCATTACATTTTAGAGTATTTTGACTACCATTTGGACTAATGCAGTGAAAATGTTGTCTGCTTGAAAGGATGTTAGGTGATTGAACATAGTCCTATACATTCCAGTGCAAATAGTGGAGGATTAATGAGAAATGTAATGTAATGTGTATGAAAAAGATGTATTTATGTGTAGGAAACGGTACTGCAATTCCAGCTCGGGTCTTGAATTGTTTTTTTTTGGGGGGGAGGTTCTTTTTCTTTTTTTTTAAATTTAATTTAATTTTTTTTTTCAGTCTTGCACTGCCCGTTTTCTGATTATTCTTAGAATGATTATGTCAAGCTACACTCTACATTTCCACAATCTTTTCTCTAGCAATGGTGTGCTTTGTGCTAGGATAAGTAGATAAAATATTATATTCCAACCGGTGCGATATTGTTTTACAGTGTTAATGTCAAGTTTGAAATTTTCTGAGCTGCGTTGAATTGAGGACAGTAAAGCTTTTGGCTTTTAAATATTGATTGCTTATCTTTTTAATGGGTCTCTAGTGTTTCTTTCTCTTTTTGTTCATCTCTGGATTTTTGGGGTGTTTTTTTTTGTTTTGATTACTTGTATTTGCTCATTCACAATCATTTTTATTTTTCTGCCTTTTATTACCTTTTGCAGTTGAAATAGCCACTTTAACAAGAGAGGATGGAAAAAGCGTTATACGCATCTTACCAGACAATGAAGTACAAGTTTACATCACAAGGTTTGAAGAGGAAGAAGCTCGATTGGAAGCAGAGAAGAAGAAAGAAGCGGATAAGAAAAAAGCAGCAGGTATGGGGAAACATTGGAGCAAAAACTGGTACAGGCTTTGATCTGAATACATTTCTTTGACCCTGTCTGATTCAATGTTTTTATTTGTTTTACAGGTGTGAAAATAAAGAGAAAATTGTTCTACTTTGGTTAGCATGCTTTGATGGGTTTTGTTTTAAAGGCCTATACTCATATTATGTGCAGAATTAACTCATTGAAGGCAAGCCCTAGTGGGCCCTCCTGAACCGCTATGACTCACGTTTTCCACATATTTTCTATCAGTGAGGATAAAGACAAATAGATGTTGTTTTTTGCATGTTGAACAGGATGTAATGATCTAATTACTTTTCATATCCATTGTCTTGGAAAACTATATTTTCGTATGTAAAAGAGTAGTTTTTGTACGTCTCCAGTGGACAGGTATGCTGTCAGTCATATATTGCCAGCACATCTTCAATGAGTTATCTCATTGATTAACTCATTGAAACCTCAACAATAACTGTTGCATATGATTCTTTATACTGTTGTGGTTATTTTCTTGTAGGCAGCTTTGGGGTTTAGACTTTCTGAATTTTTATTATATTCTCATGATATTGAAACCATGACAATTGTGGTCATAATAAACAATGA
This sequence comes from Plocamopherus ceylonicus, assembly GCA_039654545.1. Taxonomy (NCBI): domain Eukaryota; kingdom Metazoa; phylum Mollusca; class Gastropoda; order Nudibranchia; family Polyceridae; genus Plocamopherus; species Plocamopherus ceylonicus. The sequence continues at coordinate 440 of JBCJKF010541821.1, read as the reverse complement.
TAATGAATAGCATTTATTTAGTACACATCTAAGAAGGAAATAAGTGCCATTTGAATTGGTAAAAATGTCATATTCATAAGCTGTAGTATTTCTTGTATTGATTTGATTCATAGTAGTAGTAGGTCTGTCATTTTTTATCAGTCAGGTCCAGGGTAATAATAATAATACATGTAATGATGAACACATAAATTTGTGAGGCTCTATGCAAAAATTAGGTTTCATACGCTCAATTCTAAATTGAGAGCAAGGTCTTAAAATGAAACTTATCCCTAAACATATTCTGAAACATTCAAGAGTACATGAGGAATATATTTCCATTCGAGTTCTTTCAACACAGCGGTATGTTTACTTACAAACATCTGTATGTCTCCCTCTTTCCTGTCCTCCCTCCATCCGTCTGAGTCTTTCTCTGTCTGTCTCTGACACACACACACACACAC
>JBCJKF010540711.1:0-13266 GCA_039654545.1 Plocamopherus ceylonicus | reverse complement strand
TTGAATATATACCATCCAATTCTCTCTTTCTCTCTCTCTCTCTCTCTCTCTCTCTCTCTCTCTCTCTCTCTCTCTCTCTCTCTCTCTTTCTCTCACACTATCTATCTATCTCTATCTTCTTGCGTACTTTCCTTAACAAATTCAGATACTTTAGATGATACTATAAACTTTGCAAAACGTTTTATAAGTGCTCGTGTTCCGGATGTAGTCTATGTCAGAAGCAGGACTTGGAATTAATGACTAGAATTTACCTAGATTCCTCTTTGATATTACCCCTCTCCGCCTTGATGTAGTTTATTAACAGATAATTAAAGTAAATACGTTAAGCAATTCCTTACGCGAAAATTCGTTATCCATTCTACTCCGAATTCTGAATGTACGATTACGAAAAACATTAAGTCACATTTTTTTTTTTGTCCATTAATTCTATTGCATCGCCGATAAAGCAAACTAATCACATTAAAAGCATCGACGGCGATTATTCTCTCCGTGGCATTATTTTGGCAAATTTTACCCACACAATTTATTTATTTCACACAATTCCTGAATATATGATACAAATAGAATACAATATAAATGTCGCAAAATATTTCGTAATCTTCACCAATTATGCCTGATGCGAAAAATCACCTGCAACTTTGCTACGAAATCTGCGAGCAAAAAAAAAAGAAACACCCGATTATTTCTTCGAGAGATTTTTTGCTGCAATTTTAGTTAGTTTTGTGAAATAAAGATAAGCGCGGGAAAATAGTGAAAAAGACAAATCCCACTTTCCAATCCGCCTTTGTTAATAACCAAAGAAGCGCCGATCTAATCGCATTAAAAGATTAAAGTGCGATGATTGCGATCGTCCGCCCCTTCGTTCCGGTCGCACGGTACTTGTCGTTCTTCCATTTGTCACCAGTCAGAAAAATCCAATGGCAATATCGTCGGTTGGGAGGACCTCACATCGTGCCTTTGGTTAGATAGATGAGAAAAGAGGACGTGTGAGAGAGCAAGAAATCGTGGAACAAGATTGTCAGATCCATAATGACAAGTACAACGAAAAGTAGTGGAACGAAAAAAGATAGTAAAATGCACCTTAACTGATGTTCGCGTGTCATCTTTTCATCAGGGAATTTTTAAAAGAAAAATATTAAAAAAGTGAAAAATGCACTCTCTTTGTGCGGTTGAAAGATAATAAGCAAAGAAATTAAGAAGAATATGAAAAAATATAATAATCATAAATTATATTTGTATTGCATACATGATAATATATATGTATATTAAGACAATTTAAATTCTCTTGTTTGACAATTTGATAACTTAATTATTTAAATTTTTAAATAAAACACATGATCGAAATTTAGCGTTTAATACAATAAATCACAATTCTATTTTCATTTGGAGATTTAATCAAATAATCACGTAACTGAAAAAGAAAATTAACTCTTTATCGTTGTTTGCAAGGCAGAATTCTTATATTCTTATCTTTTCTTATATTAAAGATAGATATAGCAGATAAGATAACGCTCAGTTTTTTAAATGTATGTTTATATTTCTATAAGATGCGATACATATATACCGGGGGACTGACATTGCAATGCAATGCATTAAATTCTTTGTGGCAGATTAATCTACGGCCGAGAATCAAATTTCAATCCTTTTCATAATACGTCATGTGGTTTGTTGATCCAACCGATTTTTAAACGACACCCTTCAACCTCGCGTAAAGTCGATGTATACATTCGAGATCTCCACTCGTCACGTCTTCGTGACGGACTCGATTTTCGTGCACATAATAACTGCTTCTCCATCATCACGATATGCCGCTTCATTCAAATATCAAGCAAAGAGATCGTGCTCTCTACTCATAATCGAGTTTACACTTTTGCTTTCCCTACTATTTTTTGCTCTACCTTTTATTTTGCTTAAAAAAAAAAAAAAAACAGTTTAAATATGATCCTTTTCCGTGTACTTAACGTTACTCAACTTAAGTAGATAAGCGAGTTGTACGTAAATAGCTCGTCATTATAGAAGTTACACGATTTGATGAGAAAAGTATGCAACTTGTTTACCGTTATTAAACTTATATCTGAATGTGTTTTATGCAGATCTAAAAACAATAAAGGTATATACGGTACGTGCATTCGCGCATTTGCAAAATGCTTTACAATCCATCATAGCAATTCGCACGGCAAACAAGTTTCGCAACTATACGCCGTAGGAATGTATAGCTCAATTATACCCAGTAATTAGTTCCGTTGGAAGTTTAAGGGTACATTCAATCATGCGCCAGCGTGTGCAATTATAATAGCGCGAAAGCACTTTTTGTTCTCTTTTAGATTATCTATTTTCTGTTGTAAGAAATTGTAATAAATGACGGAAAGAACTGTTAATCCTTCTTTTTAAATATTAAATGCTGAAAATTCATAGGAAGTATTTATACATGTACATTTATTGCAAAAAGTAATTATAATATATGTGTTATAATAAATATCTAAAGTATAGTAAAACATTTTATATGTTTTAACAAATTTTTTCAAATTTTTCTCGATATATATATATCCAAGACGTATTCCTTAAGATGTAACAGCTGAAAAAAAGCTATTTTTAATGATTTTTTTTCTGGTAAATAATTGTTGTTTTTTGTCAAATCACATTTTTTACGTCACAAAGTATATAATTTAAATTTCTTTTTGTAAAATTTTTGTTAAGAAATATTATTATTTATTAGCTACAATAGTCTATGTAGCTTAAAAAAAAATCCGTTTGTAGCGAGGTAACAAAAGTTCTGAAATAAAAAAATCAAACATTTTTATGTCTTAAAATATAAGAGAATAGCTTCAATTGCACGTATGGAATTTTTGATTGAATAATTTTTTTTAATGTTAAAAAATAGAGATCAATGTTTCACTAATTTTGCAATTCTTTTCTTCAAAAGTTTTGTAACAATTTTGTAACAAATGATTTTTTATTCCAATCCGTGAAACTGAAGCTATTATTTTATATTTTTAGAAAATGTTTGATTCTTTTTTGCTTTAGAGCTTGCATTGGCTTGCTACGTTGCGCCCGTTTTTTTAAAGCGACTCAATTTATAATCAATCTAATAGTTATAAATATTAACATTTTTTAACAAAAATTTTACAAAAAAAAGTTTAAATTATGTATTTCGTGATGCTAATAAAATAAATTTAAAAAAAATCAATTATTTACCAGAAAAAAATTCTTAAAAGTAGTCTTTTTTACACTAGTTTTCCCCCTTAAATGTAATCATTATTTCAATATAAAGTCGCATCTCTTTTATTATATCGACGTTTTAAAGAAGATTTTAGAAAACGTATTAATAGTAAATAACAGATTTACGCAATTGATATAAGATAGTGGGGAACCCGATACGAATTTCAGTATACCAGTTCAGTAGATCGAACTGTCGAGCATAGCAATCCAATTCACAGTGCCGTTTTGTGGAGATCAGCGTGAACGAGATTCAAGGGACTCGGGATAAGGGTGGGTTTCTCTGTTGCATGGAAGACTCCGCTTGCCTGAGTTCCAGCTCTTACTTTCTTCCTTCTCGCGTCTATGCGACAGGATATGTCATGGAAATATTCAGATTGGAAATTGGTTATATATTGGGGACATTGCTTTTTTAGGCTACTCACCCGCAGTAATATTCGCGGATGAAAAAGATTTTAAAGGTAAAAATGCATCGCGAATTTTGTACTGTGCTTTCTCTTACAATTTCTCTACGGGGTGAGGCATGCTTCATCTTTTATATAATGGCTAGCCCGTTACGATGTCTCTTTTTGCCTCTTTTGCCTCTTTTTGCGCATGAATGAATTCATCAAAGTGCTTTAAACGAGAAGGCCATCAATCCATACTTATCGAGGTTATCAAACGCCAGTCATGCAGGTCAAATTACTCGTAAAATATGTTAAAAAATGACACATAAAAAAATAAAATTATACTCCATGGAATATCATTGTTGTTAATTATTATAGTAAAGATGGAATTCATGTAGAAAATAAAATAAAACAAAGTTAAATAAAAATTTTTAAAACATTATCAATACTGCTGTAAAAAGAAATCAAGATTTTATTCATCTTAATCAGATTAAGAACAAATAAATTAACTTAAACAATTAAGTATTATATAAAGGAGAAAATTTTTTAAAGTTGCTTCATTTTGATTTGATTTTGGAGAGTAAATTTTTTCTTAATTTCAACTCATTCCTTGCTTCTGACATGAACAGCGCAAAAAGATTCTGATTGCCTAAAGTAATTGAATTCGATGCTGACCTCATCGCTCTAACAATTTTTCGCTTGCAATAACTTGATAACAAAAAGACACAAAATGATTAGAACTGTAAGTGACGTTTGTCAACCTTTACCGAGATACTTCAATTTTCCGATTCATTAGAAAAATTTAATCCAATAGCCCGATATATTTTCTGTGTTTCCAATCTAGCGATTTTTGTAATTCCATATAACTCTTATGCAACATCTATGCGCGATATCGGTTTATGAGTAAGCTCTACTTATCGCTCAAAGCATTCTGAGATACAACAATTAATATTATAATGTATATTTAAAATTGATAAGTAACAATTCACTGTTTAATAAAATGTCGACTCACCTTGCATTTGGGATGCTTTTCTTCCGGAGTGGGTCTTTTCCATCCGAGTAATGGGGGTATACAAACGAGCGCCGACAACATCCAGACGAGAGTGATCATGAGCGCCGCTCTAGCCGGCGTTCTTTTCTTCAGGTAGTCGATCGCTTGGGTGATGCTCCAAAATCTGTCGAGGCTGATGAGGCACAGATTCATGATGCTGGCCGTACACAGCAGCACGTCCATGGCGGAATAAATGTCACACCACCAATATCCGAAGATCCAGTAGCCCATAATCTCGTTAGCAAGCGAGAATGGCATGATCACGAGGCCGAGAAAGAAGTCCGCTACCGCGAGGCTGGCTATGAACCAATTCTGTATGTTCTTGAGCGCCTTCTCCGTGGCGATGGCGATTATCACTAGCATATTTCCCACGACAATCACGATCATCAGCATCGTCGCCAGGATAGACGCAACTACAATTTGCGGAATGGTATATCCCGAAGGATACAGATCGTCACTGAGAACGGGCACCGGAAAAGTATCGTTATACAAGCTAATGTTCCAAGGATGACGGTGACTCGTGTTGAACGAGTCATTGAACGAACCGATCATGTCCTCCATTGTGTCGCTAAAACCGAAGAGCAACAGACCCTTCCCGTATTCGATCGCGACTCCCTCCTCCGTACTATTCGATATACCTGTACTCACACTTACACTATCGTTAGTACTGCCTATGCCGTCGACACTTTGTTCACCGCCGCCACCTTCAATGCCTATCCCTGCCACGTTTTCTTCGCCAGTAAATGCAGTTTCCCCACTCTTTGTCGCGCCTACGGTGTTCCTGCCACAAACTCGAGTTTCTGAAGTCTGGCCGCAATGGTGGGAAGCTTCCTTTCTTGCCGCCACGTCACCCTTTCTCTCCGTTGCAATGTCACGCTCGCCGCCGTCGGTGTACTTTTCGTTGTTCTTAGCAGCTTTCTTGCTCGCTTCTACCTTCGTACCTCCGCCACTGTGGAAGCGATTAACTCGATTGCTGGTAGCTGCCACGGCCTGACGCTCACCGTACGGAATCGCACGTGTCGGGTGGGCCTCGTTACTCGAAAACGTAGAGCCACCACTGATTGGTCGAGACCACGTCATGTTCCCCTCGAAGACGCTCGTGGACGCCGTTGTCGGACTATCAACGGCGATGGTCATAATGCTGCCGAGTAGCGGCATCACTCGCACCCTCGCCGGGGACTGTAGATGCTATCTCGGTAAGGACAAAGCGGAGGTCGTGGCCGCGCGCGAATAGCAACGTGCCCCGGGTGCCAGCTCGAGTAGCAGCAACAACAGGAGGGTGGTGGTCTCGTCGCATCTCGAGGCCAAGGGCGTCATGCCCGTTTCAGGATAATGCCATCGTTGTCGAATACGCAAATGCCGCCACACGCGCTCTTCCTCGTCCTCTTGGCTCGTGCCTATGGAAGCCGTTGTCTTTTGCTCGAAATCGTCTCTTTGGATCGAACAATTCAAAAAATCAGTTCTTCTTGCTTTTGACGCTTGTTTCCGCTATATCTAATCGATACGTATCTCGAGAAGATGGTTCAAATTTATCGATAATATCACGTTCGATCAGAAAAGCACTTTTCGACCTATCTTTCTTTTTCTCTTGCTCGAATTAAAAGTTTCTCGTGCTGTTGTAATTTTTTAGGATTAGCACTCGCGCATATATTATACCCTTGCCTAGAGCAGCTAAAAAGTAAAGTTCGTTTTCGACAATCGCTTTTTTTCTCTATTGGACCAAATCTTTTAGAATCTAGTTTAGCTTAACTTTAGCTAATTTCGGCGTGATTGACACCTTCGGTTTCGTGCCGCTACGGTGCTGTTGTAGCGTTATTTATGTTACTTCTTCGGTGCCGTGGTCATACGTAGTTGGTCTCTGATTTATTGCTTACATGAGTCGCAACTCCGTTTCTCGTATTTCCTGCATTCACTGGTCCACAACAGACTTAACACGGACAGAGTGTACAGAGATTTATGGATAGTCCGGTGGGCGACTTAGTTAAGAATATCAAGGTGGATAGAGAAAGTGAAAGAGAAAGAGAGATAGATAAGATAGAAAAGGAGAGAGGAAGAGAGATAGTCTATATGAGAATAAGAGTAAAAAATTGGTCCCCGTTATTTTTTTTACCTTTCCTTTACATTAAGCTTGAGCGGCCTACATAGCCTGGAGGCAAATAAAGCGAGAAAAGTTTTCTTGAGAAAGTGTCGACGATTGTAAGAAAATTTCTCTTTAGGACTAGCATAGATCCTCAAAGTAATTTCGCAAGACGACAGACGTTTTGACACGATCGTGAGACTGTGATTTCGCGCAAATCTTGATAATTGATTACGCGCTCGTTTCCTCCCTTCGGAAATGCGATTTCCCCGTCGCTTCTTCTCTCGCTTTCTTTCCTCGAGTCCTACGCCGCGGCTTAACGTTGTTTCTCTCTAACGATGCCCGCGAGCTAATTAATTATCGCGTCGGGGCTAAAAGGCTAAGCGCTGGATACCCGTACTGCTCCGACCTGCTTTTCGAATACTACAAAATCAGCGAGAAAACACTTTGACGAAAAATTAGAACGACAGAGATTATAGATTGTAGAACTATGTACACGTATTTATAATATACGCTAAATACACGTAATATGTAACATGTGTAATATATATTAATGCGAGTTTAAAAGAGTGCTACTCGCGAATCGTATGTGTATGCATATCTTATTTTTAATAAACTTCCGTAAATTTATAATTATTGGAATTAGCGATATATCGATTGTATATGCTTACAAGTGCGTATATTCTTAATCTCTAAGCTCTATTATTGAATATAGAACATATAGAGATATAAAGTGTGAGATAATTAATACTTAATATATATAATATATATAGTGATAGAGAGAAGCAAAGAGAGGAAGAAGATAGAGAAATTTGGAGAGCAAGAGCGAGAGCAAGCGAGAAAGAGAGAGAAAGAGAGAGAGAGAGAGAGAGAGAAGAAAAAATAAAGTAAAATTGCTCTTTTGCCTTAAAGAAATCACGCGCGTTAAATATAATATAATATAACTTTCCTGTATTTACACCTATTTACACGTCATTAAACCTCATTACTTCAGAATGTGTCCGGTTTACTTGTCTCTCGTTCTAACCCTCCTTCATACAGCACTAGGTCATCGGATTAAGTAGATCCGTTCACGAATTCACTCACGTTTTCGAATAATCTATATTTGTCTACCAAACACACTGTATAATCTCAACGATAATAGAGAATTAATGTGAAAATATTTATCTGATTAACGTCGCATGCTGGTCTCTGTATCGAAATGTCATTCGTTGTCCTCGATATATTTCAGATTTTCAATGGCAGTTCGTGATATTTGTCGGACGTTGCTTTGCTCGAACTACTATTTTGGATTTGGCGGTTCTTGACGCGGTGAAAGAATCCTCTTCCAATTTCTCCTCGTAAAACTTGTTCTCATCCGATTTGTAAAGTCTTCTTAAATCGCGCCGATCTCTATTTCGAAGCGAGTCAAAATGGTCAATAATTCTTAATTCCTTCCTTCTCGATTCGATGCCACTCGATTGATCTTGATCCGATTTCCGATTGACGATTTAACGGTGCTACCTTTTCCATCGGCTTTGACAATATCGCAGATCAGCTTTTACTTGAGACATTTCGCTTCTGACGGAGCACGTCCCGTTTTCTACGACGCTCGTTATTTCCGCGTGCGTATGTTTCCTTGTTATTTATATCAGGGCGAAATATCCTAGAAGGCGGTGAAAGTCACGCAAAAACCTTCGGCCCTATTATGTGCTTAGCATCGCGTTTTTAAAAAATCTCGGAGAGATTTTGTTTCGCCTGCCTGTTTCAAATATTCCAACACCAAAATCGAAATTGCAAATCGAATACGTTGCAGAACGACATTATCAGAGAGGAATTCAATTCGCGCACTTCGATTGGAGCACGATTGGTCTCACCGGGTCTCCCCACAAATACACGTACAACTTTTTGTTTCTTTTAGACAGTCGGCACAATTCACTCGAGAAGGCCTGGCTTGCGAGTGGAGGCTTTTCGCGGCATTTGGATTATCTCGCGAATATCGATAGAAAAGGGATTAATGTATGATCAGATGAATGACAGAATTAAACGGAGGGCGAGGAAAGGATATTATGAATTACGGCATTTGTGCTGATATCAATGACACAGTCGCGTGGCGGGCTGTCCAGCAGCCAATTCGTCGACTTCTCAGCACCACGAGATGCCCTCGGGGATGTCTCGTTTGTCCTCGTGTCTCTTCAACACCGTGTGCATGCGTGCGTGCGTGCGAGTAGTTCGAGGTTGTCTCGTGGATGTTTGGAAACGCACTGCAGCCGTGAGGGACGAGCCAGGAACTCGGACTCCCTCTCGTGTCGTTCGGTGGATGGAGACTCTCGCAGGATGTCGGTGGTGAGAGAGTGAGAGAATGTACGTGCGCGCACGTGTCTATGTATATGTCTCTCTCTCTCTCTTTCCCTCTGTGTGCATGTGTACGTTTGCGTTGTATGTGTGTGTGTGTATCGGTGTGCCGTATATCCTGTACGCGTGTGCATGTATATGTGAAAGGGGGGAGCGTTAGGGAGGGAAAGAGAGCTTGCTTGGCTCACTGGAGGCTGACTGTTGGCCCGACCGATCGCTCCGTTCGACGGTACCAGCGTCGGGGCGCCGTCTGAGTCGCGGAACCTGGGGCGCAAGCGTCGGGACGCCACCAGTATCCGACAGCACCGTCGCGGACCGACAGTCGACTTTCGACCATCGACCGATCGGTCTCCGTAACGAAGATATGTTACTGCTCCGATATTCTGTCACGAATAACATCACTTAGAATGCCATCACGTTGACAATTGCGCTTTTCGTATTTTTATTGCTACTTTTATTTTTACTGCTACGCTTTCATGTGGACGCTATAATTATTATTATCACGAATTCGAGTCTCTCAAATTATTATAGAGTCTTAATATTTATAATAATATGATTATTATGATTATATTAATTTAACCATTTTCAAAAAATAATTTGTCAGAATGTTTCTACATCTATTTGCCTAAGTAATTGTAAGATTCTCTTATAATTGTATATCTGAAGCACAAAGGCCAGATTATATCTGAACTAAAGAGAAGATATCACTTTTATATACTTTCAATAATTGCTTTGTGCATCAGTTATCGCTCATCGACAATATCGAAAAGAATATTTAGTTTTTAATAAGTTCTTCTTTATATATAAAGGTAACAAAATTTAAATCTATATATTTGATTATTAAAAATATTTTTTCGACATGTCAGGGAGAAATGTGAAACACTGAGAAAATATATATGACGTAAAAAAAGCAAATGAAAAATATTATACTAATATTAAACCAGATATAACTTAAACAGATGTTCAACTAAAAAATATTAATTGCATTATATTTTGCATTGATTATGAATAGCATGATATGTTGAACGAATAAAGAGAGAAAAAAATAAATTGGCGCTTAAATAAAATATAATTTTAAAATTTATGGATTTACATCTCTCGTTTTCTAAAAAATTATTACTGTTTGTAAAAGATATGAGAGAGCGAAAGAGATGCATGCAGTGTTTTTTTTTTTTTTTTCTTTTTATTTAAATTTAAATCTGATACAAATGTATATATTTTTTTTTACGATAGAAAAATCAAAGTAAAATAAATAATGTAAAATAAAAGGAACAATTCCATTAAATAAAATAATTTTGATAACAAAGTAAGGCTGCTTACTGTTTTTTCGTTCAATTAAATCTCATTCAAGTGGTAAAATACAATTGCAGATCTATAATAATGGCACTGAAGCGAAATTGTTATAGACTTTATTTGTTACTAGTACGTAATCGATTCTGTTGCTGACAATTTTCTGAAAAGAAAAATTTGGATCACGAAAGAAGATTTCACGTTTTATTTTAATTTTATAAAAATTCTTTAATCTTGATATTTGATATAATTGTCAATTTATATATTTTAATTATGCTATTATTTATGCACACTAATACACATATTCGAGCTTTTGTGTTTGCATTCTGTTTATATTCTTTTCATTTACTGAAATTTCCATTGTCGAATAACGAAGCGCAAGTGTGACATGTTCAAATGTATATTATATTCCAACTTAAAAACTATTAAAATATTTTCTATGTTATCTAAAATTTAGTCTAACTTTACGTAAATATTCCTTACGTCTCGAATCTATCGATTACTGTATATACTCCATATCAAAGCAGATAATGTTAGAAACTTCACTTTTGAAATTTACAAGTTCGAGTCGAGCGAACTCACGAGTGATGTGTTGTCGCTTTAAACTGCAAACTCATGTTTTGTGCATTATCTATAACGAAAGCCATATTTCATTGAGCTTTACAGAAATCGCACGCTCGATTCTTTTATAGAAACTGCACTGGCCGATAATCTTAATTCACCCGAGCGAAATCTTGATCCCTTTCTATAATCCAATTTTATAGAAAAATTTAAAAAAAAAAACTCAATATTATATATATATATATATTTATTATCAAATAAATATTGGATTTTTCTACATTCTTCTTCAATAAAAGTTACTTCGATCGTGACTAAAGAAAGAATATTTTTCTGTTGAAAATGGACAGTCAATAAAAAGATCACTCCTCTTCCTCTACTATCAATAACTACTATTTGAGAGAAAAATTCGATGACATGTTTTTGCTTCGAGAGAATCTTCAACAATATTTTTCAGAACGCATAAGATCTTTATTTCCAAAGAAATTACATTTTATATTAAATTCATATTATCATATTATAGTGTTTGAAAAATACTTATACTATTATTTGTATAGACAGCGGGATTTAATTAATGGGAAAAATGCATATTTTTATAATTTATTACAAAGTCTGACTATTTCTTCTTTTAGAAATATTAATGCATAAGTATGAAAGGCTATTCATATCATAAAAATGCCAGCATTTGAAATATTTTTTCGTATATTTTATGCTTTCGGCGATATTCGCAGGGAATCGAATACCTCAATTCACCATTGAGGCTATTTCAACTTCTAAAACCTGCAAACGATCATGTATAAAAAATATGTACCCCTTATTTGAATTATTGCATCATATATCCAAAGCTTATAAAAGTTGGAAAAGATATATCCGACCTTTCTCTTCTTAAAATAACCATTTTAATATATTTATTTTAATTCACTCCTTTTGTTTTCATCGGTAAATCATATCCGAATATTCGATAACGCGTTATTTAATATATTTCTCAATTTAATGTGATGCAGAGACAAACTGTCAATGGATTGATTAAAGAACTTTGAAATTAGCAAACTTTCTACTGTCTTTATGTTGATCACTGAACTAGATAACGAGCCGCTGCATAATCTTAATTATGCAAAGACAAGAAACTTTTTTGTTAAAGTTGCAACTGCTTAAATAATAAATTAATTAAGAACAATGTAGTTCATAATGACATCATTAAAGATTTTAGCTTTAAACTTGTAAAAATGTTAGCCTCGCTTAAGATTAAAATCCATATTGTATAAAATATTGCAATTGATCGGCTCTCTTTTTAAATAGAAAAGCGATTATATAAATTATTTGTCAACAATATGACGTGTCAATAAATACAATTGCGCTAATATAAAGCTGAGCAATTAATTTACGCACTTTGTTTCGACTTGAAATGCCGGATCAGCAACCCCAATTGAGAGGCTTTTAATTTGATATACATACATGCAGATTCGATAAAGTGAGAAGATAAACGCGTATATATATTTTCTTCTAGTCTTCTTCTTGATTTTTGCCGCATCAACGTTGACTCGGCATTCGGTACCGCCTGCTCGTCTGTTATTCTCCGCTCTGTACCTACCTCCCTTGGTCTTTCTGTCCGCCTCTTCGCCGAAAGTTTCTCCCGGGTAAGTTTCGGGATATCGTCGTAAACTCTCTACCGGGCGACATGCAAGTCCGTGGCTCTCTTCGCGCGTTGGCGTGACCATTGGTGAAAGACGTCGTGCACGTGTATCGACATTGTTCTCGCTCTCGAGAACATGCAACCGTGGCCGAGAAACTAGTTACGAACTAGTCCTCCCTTTCGGCCCTGTCTTTATGCCGAGATACTACACGTACACGCGCGCATCGAATCTCCTCGAATGCTACCAAATTCGATTGCAACAAAGTGCCAGTTGGCAATTGTGCTGATTCGTCGGTGACTTCTACCGATCAAGCGAAACGTCTCTCGACGTATTTGAATTTTGGCGACGTAGATGCTGTCCGGCATCAATAATATATGTCAGAGCGTGCGCTTCAGCAAACTTGTTCGAAAGAAAACTTGTGCGTGCGGTAAAAATCTACCATTAATGATTTTGATGGCTTGGCGAATGTTTGAAATAATTCTGCATATGTTCGATAAATATTAACAATGCTGTCGGAATGTCAATCGCTTCAAAATCTGCAGAGTAATCGCAATTGCGTTGTCGGTCATTTCGTATTCTGCATAGAATAAATCTGAGAAATGCCAATATTATCAATCGCAAATATCAATCAATGTTTGAACACTTTCGAACAACTATGCTTCCGAGAAATTTATAGACACACCACAATAATTATTACTTGCAGATGCATGCCTTGATGCA
>JBCJKF010539600.1:0-13268 GCA_039654545.1 Plocamopherus ceylonicus | reverse complement strand
TTATCCCAACTAGAAAGCCCTGAGATCGTCCTCTTTGGATGTACTGGGCTATACCTCAATCAAACAAACAAACAAAACTGATCTGTCCACACGTTTGTTAGTTTTCTTCTAGCAAACCAGATAGTTCAAACGAATTCACGTTTTCCTTCGTCAGGGCCTCCTCTAAGTCGTTTGCAGCCCGTGGCAAGCCAACCCTGGCCGCTGTTGTTGACTCATGAGGCCATCCATGATGATAAGGACGTTTATTATTCAACTAACGCAAAAAGCAAGTTCTTGCCATCGTTTTGACCTTGAAAAAGCTTACGACACTACCTGGAGACATGGAATCCTCACAGATCTCCATTATCTTGACTGCCTCTTTTCATCAAAAACTTCCTATCCGACCGAAAGTTTTAAGTTAAAAGAAATCAAACCCTTTCTGGAAAGAAGCCCCCCCCCCCCCCCTGGGAAGTATCCTTTCACCTATTGTGCTTAACCTGAAACTCAACAACATTGTCAAATCCTTAGTGGCAAATGCCAACACTTCTCTTTTTGTGGATGACTTTGCAATTTATATTGAAGACAAGGACTTACCTCATTTGGAAAGAAGTATGCAACTTTCTGGACAAAGTCCAACAATGGGTCAGACAAAATGGTTTGAAATTCACCACCGAAAAAAAACTATATGTCTCCATTTTCATAGACAAAGAAAACTTCACACAGAGCCTACGGTCACATTGAACAATAAAAACATCAAAGTCTCTCCCACAGCCACATTTTTGGGGGGATTGACTATTGACAATAGACTCCCTTTTATCCCACATATGAAGGAATTCAGGTTGCGTTGTCAAAAGGCCTTAGATATCCTCCGAGTAGTTGGCCATACGGACTGGGGTGCGGACAAAACGACTCTTCTTCGTTTGTACCGCACTTTGATCCGATCCAAACTTGATTATGGCAGCATCGTGTACGTTCTGCACCTAATTATGCTGTCAAACTTCTTGACGCAATACACCATCAAGGTCTTCGGACCGCACTTGGAGCCTCTCTCAGAACGTCACCAGTAAAGAGTTTATATGCTGAGGCCAACGAACATTCGCTGGCTCACCGAACACTCCATTAGTTATCTCTTGAGATTGAAATCTCTCCCAGAAAATCCAGCTTATAACTGTGTTTCCGAAGGCTCACGAACCGAAATTTTTGATACATCTCGAAAAAAAAACAACAACACATTTCGGTGTAAGAACCCTCCACCATGTCTTGCAGTCAGATATTCGTCTATCAGATATAGATAAAAAGAAAACATGAGATACCGCCGCCATGGAAAGAAACCAACATTTCGATTAATCTATCGTTAGAAAATTTTCAAAAAGGACGAAACCAACAACATCATTGACCAACAAGAATTTCTTATTGTGAAAGAACAGTATCGGAACTTTCAAGAAATTTACACAGATAGATGTAAACAAGAAGAAAAACCAGGAGCTGCCGAACACTGCCTTAAAAACCGTGACAAATCTTATCAAGTGCGACTTCAAGATAATACCTGATATTCAACGCCGAACGCGAGGGGTTTCTTATGGCCTTAAATACCATCAGCTGCAAAGATAACAATAAAAACTATGTTATCTACACCGATTCTTTGTCCGCTCTGCAGGCACTTTCAAACCCTGCCAGAGCCAATAATACTATTACCAACATTTTACAAAGAATCGAAGCAATAGGTGGGAAGAGCAGAGTTTGCTTCGTCTGGATCCCTGACCATGTTGGCATACAGGGAAATGAAACAGCTGATAGTCTGGCAAAATCTGCACTTTAAAATAATATCAACAAAAACCACTATACAATGTTTTCTGATTTTAAACCATTGGTAAACAAATATATAAGTAAGATTTGGCAGCAAGATTGGGATCAAGAAACTAATAACAAATCACATGATATTATCCCAAATTTAAATCATAACATGCCAAAGGTGAAATTATCAAGGAAGGATGACACCAGTATGAGCCGACTTCGAATCGGCCATACATGGCGGCTAACCCACTCTTTTGTTTTAAAGAATGAACCACCACCAACGTCTCCGATCTGTAGTCAGAACTTTACCATAAAACATACTACTTGAATGCAATAGGCCTAACCTGAACCACATTAGAGTGTCCTTCTACAAACGAGGAAACCTCTATAACCTATTTCGAAACATCAATCAAAAGAACATCCTGGATTTTCTTGAATTCATTAACTTTTTAAAAATAAATAAATAAATAAATAAATATGAATACTGTAAATATACCAATATTTTAAAAGAAACCTTATACAACTTTTTAACATATTTATCACATTTTTATCGTAAATAATTATAACAATCCTGCCATCTGATTACTCCAAATAGAAAGCCCTGAGATCGTCTTTATGGATATACTAACTGGGCTATACCTCAAACAAACAAACAAACAAACAAACAAACAAACAAACAAACAAACAAACAAACAAACAAAGGTGTTATGAGAGTTCTTCTCTTTGTTTTTAGGATCTTAGCTAATGTACTGGCAAGCTTTATCTTGGGGTTGGCTTTATTGACAGAGGTATAGTAATAGATTTGCCTTGTGTTGGTCATCTTGAGTTGGGCCTTCTGGGGTCATGATAGGCCTAGGGTTGGTTCTTTATCGAGAGCTAGAAAATTTTTTCCACAAACCCTATGCCTTTCGGCCGTCTTTTCGGAGATCTAATTCAGAGCATTTTTCTTTCCATTTAGTTTGTTTTAATGTCCCGATGAGCCGCTTTGCAAGGGCCACTGCATTTTTATATTTTATTTTATTTGAGAAAGTAAGGTTTCTTTCTACTTCTTTCGTTGCTGATCTCCGTTCTTTTTGCAGCTTGTCGATGTCTTTGCTCCAGAATGGTTTGTATTCCTTTCGATTTCCCCTTGGCATTGCCTGTTTTGCTGTTTCTAGTAAAGCGTTGGCAAAGACAGTGGCATGGTCATTAATGGGCTGAGTCTCATCTATGTGCTCCAACAGAGAGTCAGACCCTGAAGCATACTTCTCCCAGTCGGCCCTTTAACAATTATACAGAGTATGGTATGTTTGGCCTGGTTTTTGACTGTGATCGAAGTAAGGACAGGACAATGGTCACTCTCTGATCTCCACAATGCGCCTGTCCTCCAGGTCAACTGATATGATGGTTAAGTCAGGTCGGCTGACAGTGCCATGTGCTCGATGCAAGAGAGTTGGTGGTGTTTGAACATTTTGCATCACTATGAAGTTTGTTGTTGAACATAGTTTTTCAGTCATTTTGCCGCTGGTGTTTCAGTCTTTATATCCCCATAAAGAAGAATGTGCATTGTAATCCCCTGCAAGAATTGTCCGAACATACTGGGGTTCTATTATATGTGGGAAGTGACAAGAATTCCCAGGGGGGATATAAATGTTGTTAAGTGAGAACTTTTCACCACTGAACCAAACAGTTATTTCTTGGATTTCTGTAGATTGTTCTGGGTTAATTTCTTTCACCGTGCCTTGGATATAGTTTCTAATATAAGTTGTGGTACCTCTACATCTTTCACGACAATTGAAGGAATAGTTGGCATGTCCTGTGATATGGCTGTTACATTTGGCACTATGGTGCAAATTTCTTGAAGGAGAGCTTCGTGAATGCGTTTTTCTTTGAGCATCTTTGAAAGCTCCACTTTTCTTTCAGTGGTCAAGCCACAACCATTAGCTTAAAGAATAGTAAAAGGTTGGTTTAATCTGCTAATTCCCTTCGCTGATTTTTTCGCTCAGAATAGGAGGGATGGACCCACCTTGGCACAGACCTTGTTGATCGGGGTGACGTCCTAGCCCGCAAGGTTGTCTGTATGGTGTATCTGTCATGTTTACTGGTTTGTCTATAGATGCCTCTTTTGCAAACCCTAAGACGGAAACTTATGGGGATGAGAGAGTTATGACTTGGGCAGGTAGGGGAGGCCTGGTTGTATTAAGATGTGAGGCTAGAAAACACGATTGGAAGGGCTCAGCGTGGCACAATCCCCGCCACCGGCTCCCCGATGAGCTGTAGTTTTTGTTATGTTTTAGGTATCTTAGCAGATGGATCGTCACATCATGTGTCCGGTGCTGCCTGTTCTAAAGTGATCACCCATCCTCCATCTCACCAGCATCCCCTCCAAGACCGACTGTAAACCTCCTCCCCATCCTACCCTGAAATGCAATGGGATATGTGTTCACCTCCCTAAGCATAGGAGGTTCATGGAATCACGATAGTGGAAAGTAAGGAAAAGAAGAAGGACATCGTCCAAAGGAGGGCTGGCCACTATTTAACCCATAGCTGGGGAGCAGTGAATGGCTGGGAATATCCACACGAGCATGGGCATGCACATTGCAACTATGGGCCTGTTCTGCTCCTCTTTCCGGTTATACCTCCAGAGATCCGGTCGCATCATACTATACTCGTCAAAAACAGGTCCAGGATAGGTACATGTACAATATGGGGACTTGAATAGTGAGAGACCATGTCACGTCTTGACCCATACAACGTCTATAACGTATTTTGAAACACGAATCAAACGAACATTCTGGGTTTTCCTAAACTCATAAAAGTTTTAAATAAACTATAAGAATACCTTTTTTTTTAAGAAGCCTTATACAACCTTTTATCATATTTATCAATTTTTTTCATAAATAATTCGAACAATCCTGTTATCTGATTACTCCAAACAGAAAGCCCTGAGATCGTCCTCTATGGATGTACTGGACTATACCTCAAACAAACAAACAAACAAACAAACCGACAACCAACTCTTCCACGACGAGGGATTTCAAGTCTAATTTCTTGCCTCTGATATAAATTGTGACCTCCCTTTTTCCTTCTATGGCACCCTACATTAATCAAACGCTACACTCAACTATGGCCACTTCATGAGTAAACGAAATAGTTCTAAACCATGCTGACAGTACACCCTGTGTCTACTTACCCGGACACACGAACACCTCCAGTCTCCAACTCAATCAAAGGAAGACCCCGGCCGGTTCTGGATTTCAGAGTTTCACTTTCACTAACATAACTGACGTTTTGTTGGGTTTTTTTGTTTTTGTTTTTGGTTGTTTGGTTGTTTTTGTTGTTGTTTTTTTGCTTTGGTGTTACGCCTGTTCTCGCACTAGAAAGACAGATGTCTTTCACAACCGCATCTGAAACAAACGAGAGGCTTCCTCTCAGAACCGCCACGTACGAAATGGGGACCTCCGCAACGAAAACTTCCACGGGTCTCTTTCTTGCACGACCTTCCTCGCTGTTGCTATATTGTTGTCGCCGCTCCCCCACTTTTATAGCGGACACAGCCACATTGGGCACAGTCCCGCTTGTGGGGTCAGTATCCGCGTTCTACTGATGATCATCGTAATAGGGACTTCTAGCGCGTCAACGCCATGCCAATATCATCAGGGTATCTAGTAACAAACGCGTTTGACTATTTGGTCCAGCGCCTTCTCTTCAAAACCAAACTCTCTACCTAGACTCCTCAAATCATTGGCATATACATCCACTAACTATCCCGTTCAATTCATTCTTTTCAAGTGGCCAAACGCCAAAAATAAACCATCCGTAAATGCTTGTCTCAATCAATCCTTCATCCTACGAGTGTCGTTTTTGTCTTATATCTTCGTTTCCAAATACACTGCAAGTGGACCTCCTTCCAAGTACAGTTGTGAGAAACATGCCAAATCGTCCACTTTTGTCAAGCGAGCCAACATTTCAATTTTCTGAAGCCAAGCTTCAATATCTTCCCCTCCGCCGCCATTGAATGATTTTACAATGCACTTATAAAGTAATTTTGGTTTTCGACCCTGCCATCTTTACAAGTAAATCCTAGATCTCTAATCCAGATTCAAGACCCAAAGCCCAACTGAGCTGCACGTCTTACCAATGTGCACAACCTTAGATGCAGTCCACAGTAAAACAGGGTGGATCTGATTCCATATCCAGATTTATATAAATGTATGGATCCAATAACCATGAAATTCTGCCGAAATAGCTTGTAATTTGCTTCAAGAGCTTTTGTCACAATTGAGTGACACTCTTACCTCTACGTCTGAAAGCCCTGAGATCGTCCTCTTTGGATGTACTGGGCTATGCCTCAAACAAACAAACAAACAAACAAACCTCTACGTCTTTCTTCTTTGCTCCTGGGCGATCTCAAGCCAACTGACTCCGCTTGATTCCTACTCCGTTCACTGAAGGTGCTCAGCAGTCTTGTTCCCTTACTCTTTCTCACAATAAACATCCAATTACGCCTAACTCATTACCTTCATTACAGACATCACAACATGCATCGACTATTTCCTTTGTTGATAGGCATTGATTTCGTACAGGGCAGTCTCCAGGAACCATGAACACTGTCAACAAAACATCGTTTTCCCGATTTATTGATAAACCAATCGATGCCGCCTCAGTCTGTTTTGGGGTAGGTTTGTTTGGGTGAACAGACAAGGCCCACTCACTGCATCATGCAATAAATGTTGCAATTAAGCCTGTGCCGTTTTTTTCTGCTTTTACAAACCGGATATACATGAACTCACAACATTGACCAATTAATCCATTTCTATTGTATACCAGTACTTAGTGATGTCGCCGACTGCTTTATGGTGATCTTTGTACTCTGAATACATTGACCAATCAACCTTGATGCTGACTTGTTTTGTTAATGTTGTTCTTTGTCCATGGTCCGAAGAAGGGTGTTTTCATGATAAGTTCTGCGTGTAAAAGCTAACTGTTCAAGTGGTTGCAACATTCAAAGGAAATGAATGTGTTTTACTCTTATGGGTTTATTGCCATTTGGCTAAGTCGACTCGGCCTTGCCAATATTGCAACCAAATCGATACCAATTATATATTATTATTCATATGTTTTAATTTTCATATCGTCAATGTCTAATTACTATTTTGTTATTCATAGCCCATGCTTATCTTCTCACGGTTGTGGATTGTTTTGGGGTTCTTTTGTTTTTTGTTTTGATTTGTTTTCCTTTTGGTTTGCTTTCACCGAAATGCATGTCAAAAATACTTGCTAACCTTGTAAATATTCTGTATGAAAGTACCATGCTGGATTACCCATCCTCCGTGTCCTTTATATTCTTGTCGTACACCTTTCTGTACAAACTTCATGCTCTTTGTGCTTTGCCATTTATGCATTTCATGTCATATCCCGGACTGGTAAATCGTGATGTGAAAATTGGCTTTGCGTAAGATGATGGAAAAAAAATTAAAACACATTTCAACTGTAATCAATGAGACAAGCATGTAGCGAATTATAGAAAAAAAGCCAGAGGGGGAAAATGTCATAAATCATTTTTCTTTATCGTTGACTTAAAATGAACAAATTTTACACAGTATTTATAGTGCTATACCCTCAAAATGACATAAACATGTCAAGTGAAAAGATACTGCGAAGTCGTGCTTTCAACTGGGTCGTACGTATGGTGCACAAAAATACCCCCTGCCCACCCCAATCTGCGCCTGAAATAGGTAAAAAAATATTTTTATAACATTGCGCTTTGGTTTTTAGTATTGGGCCTTATTAACAGTGATCTTCCAGATAAAGAGTTGACTCAAGGACATTCTCGCTCTGGTGGATTTGGTCTTAATGGCCATTTTCTTCGGGACTAGAGATGATTCGAATTGACCGATTCTGGTGGATTGGATCTTAACGGCCATTTCCTTCCAGGACCCGGGTTGACTCCTGAATAGACTGGTTCTGGTGGATTGGGTCTAAACGGCCATGTCCTTCCAGGACAGGAGTTGATTCCTGAATAGTCAGGTTCTTGTGGATAGGGTCTTAACGGCCATGTCCATCTAGAATTTTGATTACTGATGGCGGGCCCAGTGCCAAGAGCCACAGGGCTTATTTTGTTTCAGGTAATGAAAGAAAGTCCTGCAGGACTTGATGATATTGAATGTTTTCCTTTCAGTCTCTTCATCCCATCATGTACCTCTATAATTCTACTGTTCTATTGTCATTTGATAAACCCATAATTTTTATTTTATTGTCATTTACTCTATTGTTTGTCGTCCATGACACCAAAATTATGATTCTTCCTATTAGTTCAAACTTTTCAAAATTCTCGTAACATTATCATGATAAATACGGAGGTTTGATTTTAAATGAAAACCTGACTTAATCAAAGATAAAATCTTTGGTAGAGTAACAAAGTAAGCAATCTTGCAGACTTCCCAATTTGATTGTCTTTTAACACTAGACCAATAAAAGCAGATGAAATGCTTTCAGATCTTAGCAGTTTTTCTATTATTTTATTTTACGATCATTTACATCGGTTTATTCAGTCCAAATATGGCGTTAAATGTATGCAAATCTCAGTTTTCCCATGCACAAACGTATCATGATAGGCTTGTATGATACAATTGCATACATTATATTCCAGTATACGTACTCCCTTTCTCTTATTTCCATTTCGTTCAGGTCTGTAATTCTGACAACGCATCTATCTCACGACTCTGTAGATATCCATTTCTTTTCCATTTACCGTTGTATTGACCTATAACATGTCCGATGAAAACTGGATCGTACCATGGCAAGAATTTTTGTTCGTCTTTCACCTTGACCTTTCTTTGTACCCTCCATAGGCAAACAATGCGTAAGTGATCTCCTGGTTTGAAACTTTAATTGTATATTGTTTTTGAACCGTAGAGATTCACGTAATTCAGTTGTTTTATTTCTTTTTCTGTCACTGTTGTAAACTATTGTTGATATGGTTCCCTCTTCCCTGTTCGGTTTCCTTTTTCTTTGGTCTTATGTGTGAAGATTTCCATCTGTTGATTGTAAACGATTGGACAAACGAGTTGGGCTGAAGGCCAGAGGATTTCTCTACGTAAAGGAATCTGTGCTTGTATGCTGTTTTACTGTGGGCAGCTTTATAAAAAGCGGTCTGATTTACTGAAGAAGAAATACATGTCTTGTGGTGGCGAAAATATGGCTAGAATCGACGGCTTGTGAACACACGTCATTCAACAAGTTTATTCATTTAGATTTGAACATTTTTGTAATGCATTATACATCTCCGGTTGATAAAAGTCCATGGAGGAGAAGGAAATTATAATTTGGTAAACATTCATGAAGATTGAACCTTGAACTATGAATCTTGGATCCGTGAATGAAAAAACCTCCTAACTGGAGGACCAGTCTAAATTGAACAATATTTTTCCGAAAACAATCCACAGACCCAGAGTTCATAACATTGAGGGGTAGATTGTTCCAAAGTCGGAGTGCCGATGGTATGAGGGAGTGCAGGTGGTAGCCAAAGGCATGGTCAAACACCAACAAACAAAACATAAACAGGCCAAGAAAAAAAAAGATAAGTAAAGGAATCAAATAACAATCCAAATAAAATGCTACAACAACAACCCCTGTTATTTCTTTGCATTCTTAAATGCAACAACGAAAGAAACCTTCATTCATCCTTCAGATGTCGATACGCACTGAAACCTGACTGACGCAAGTCTCTTCTTTCAAAGAGATTTTAGGTTGACCTTTGTGTACTCAGCTAACCATGATGCCATCCTCCAGTCATCCACAGGTCATATTTAATTTTGAAATTGCATTTTTGTCTTGCACTGATTCCCAGTCAATTTGATGGAATGTTTTAAGATTTTTGTATGAGACTCAAGTTCAGTGTGATTGCAATTGATATCATCACAATTGCATTAAATATGAAGCTGCAAGATATGGTTGAATCTATACCATTCACTTTTGAAGATCAAAGAAATATTTTGAAAAGGGTATTGATTTGTTGAGATGATGATTTGTTGAAATTACATGTAGTTGTTGACTTTTGGATGCTGCTGAATAATTTCAAGAAGCAAAAAACTTCTGGCCATGAAATTTAGTAGCGCTTTTGTTCTAATGGCCTGTGTCAAGCATTCCGCTATGCATTATATTCTCCTATTAGTAAAGCAGCTTCGTATGTTTTGCTATTAAATTGGCAGTCGAGTGAACATATCATCCTTGTACACATCAGGTTGAGGAAACATAAATTTGTATGTTAAATTGCAGCGTACGTGGTAATGGATTAGGCTTACTTTTGAAATGGTAAACAAAACTCTTCTAAAAAACAAACAAAGCCAAAAACAAAACAAAAACAAAACAAAAACAAAAAAATAAAAAAAGGAGAAAGAAACATTAAAAATTGACGTGACGTCATTCACGGATATTTTAGAGACCGAGATATAGGGATGCATTTAGAGATTTGGAGATGTAAATTTCGGGACATTATTTCTTTGGACGTTTATATATATCTAGCTCACGGAAGTTCCAATAGTATCACGGTTGGCGTATGTTGTTGAGGTGCTGCGGTCATTGGTGAACAAACCGGAGCACGTCGAACATCGCTGTCTGTTGTCTGGGTTTGCGGGTGACCTTGGTGGAGTAATCGTTTGGGTCATGGTCGGTCACGCGAGTGGCATGGGGTGGTTGGGTCGTTGTCTTTGGGGGTTTTCGAAAGGTGGGGGGACAGGCATTGTGCGTCTGTGGATGAGGAACCTTTCTGACTTGCGTCAAAAGACTTGTAGAAGCTTGCTGGGTGTCGGTCTTGCAAGATCTTCGGCCAGAACTACAGCAAAGCCATTGACATTCTGCTGGCATTTGGTTGAAGTGATGGGAGATAACTTGGACCGATGAGAAGAGATGGTGTACTCTTGATCTTTTCTTTTCACTTTAGTTCCTCTTCAATGTTCTTTGTTTTGCGACTTAGGATAAATAAGCATTGACGCATGAACATGACATTTATTGTGTTGAATTCTGACTGGTTTTTGTTTTCCACTGATTTCTCTACACTATTTTTATTTTCAGACAATTTGAGATCGGCGCCGACGGAGAAATGGCATTCTAGCAGCAAGCTGGGGATAAGTTGAATTTAAACATTTATATCTCTAAAAGTTTTTATTCTTTCCGACTGATGTTGGCCGTTCCAAAGACGTGTGCCTCAGATTAAGATCGAGTTGCTTTGGGTCAGCAGACCGGATGCTTCACACAGATCATTTCATTTATTTTATGATTGTTTATTTTTGTTTTTGTTGAGGTTTTGTTGTTGGTGGGTTTGGGGTTTTTTTGTTTAGTTTTTTTTTTTTTTTGGTGTTGTTTGGTTTTTGTTTTAAAATATCATTCATTGGTTTTACTTGTGAGTTTTTTTCTTTTTCTTTCTTTTTCATTGTTGTTGTTTGTTGTTATTGTTGTTGTTGTTGTCGTTGTTGTTATTGCTGTTCTTCTTCTTTTTCTTCCTCTTCCTCTTCCTTCTTCTTTCTTCTTCTTTCTTCTTCTTTCTTCTTTCTTCCTTTCTTTCCTTCTTTCCCTCCCTCTTTCCTTCTTTCTTTCTTTTCTTCTTTCTTCCTTCCTTCCTTTTTTTCTTTCGTTGTTTGCTTCGTTTTTGGTTTTTGTTGTTTTCGGTGTTTTGTTTTTTTGTTGTAATGAAGGTCATAACCTCAATGTGTCACTGTCACTACTTTGGTAACCACTGGTTCAGTTTCATGTTCACTTCTGGTGTAAAATGATGCACATAATTTTTCTTAATATCAATCATCAGGTATATACTTGACAAGACTGACAACCAGCCAGCATACCAAGGGGCTTAAAGTGTGCAAGGTTACGTTCATTCCCATCCCCACTGGGCATGGTAGTATATTAAAGATTCCTAAAGGTGTATTTAGAATTAAAAGATGGAATTTATTAATATTAGTACATATTATTAAGTTATAGTCGTCTACTTCACTTACTATCTTTGTTATCAATAGAACTGTTTTGTTTTGGTTTGTTCTTGTTGTTTTGGGTTCGTTTTAGGGTTGTAGACTGACTGTGTTTGTTCTTGTTTTGTTTTGTTTTTTATTATTTGGTTTTACCCTCTGTTTATTTTATTTCTCCTTTTTTGTTTTTGTTTTCTTTTTCTTTTTTTTTTCTTTTTGCTGTTGAGTTGCTGTTGTTGTTTTTTCGTATTTTTGTCAGCTATTCTTATTTGCTTGCTCTTTTGTTGTTTTGGGTTTGTTTGTTTTTTCCTTTCCTTTTTTGTGTGTGTGTTTCGCGTATGGATTAGTTTGCTTTTGTTGTTGTTGTTCTTGTTTTTTTTTTATGAGGTGAATAATTATCATCACTGTTATATTAATCTGGTAACCAGTTTTTGGAGTCATCCTCTCTAGCAGAATCACGTCATATATTTTTTCCCAATATATTCTTTAATCATCAGGTTCTTGACAAGAATGGCGGTCAGCCAGCGCACCAAGTTAATGTTGAGATCAAAGCAGTAAAAGGTCACCTTTGAGAAGACTGGCCAATGGCTTGAAAAATGGTTTGAACTGACTTGGATCATACTTAGCCCAAGCAGAGTTTCTCATTCCAAGTATGATATCCCTATAACGTCTCCTCATATCATTGATTAATTATCTAAAATGTATGAATTATTTACCTAAGTTTATGTTCTCGTTGTATATATTAAAAATATACGTTTATATAAAAAGCCTAAGCTGATATTGCAAAGGGATTCATGTTCTCTGAGTTAATTCTATATTTATCAGGCTTAAAATTGAAAATCCCTGTTTATATTATGGTAAAATGTTGGAATATCTTAGCATGTCAGACTGTTTCATGAGTCACGATGCAAGATTGCTTGCACTTGACACTTTGAACAAAAGAAGATTTGTTGGACTATAATATAAAAATGCACTATTACAATCATTATTGAGAACTTTGGAGACTTGGAGATGTTGACCACCGAACTGAAGAATAACAATAATTTATGCAAAGTCGACAACGTTAGCCTTGTTGCAGAATTTGAATGTCAACGACCGAATATTCTAAATATTACATCTTGGGATGGAAATTACATAGACGTAACATATAGAACATTGAATGATCAGCTATTACAAGGAAATCAATATGACTCCGCGATTTCACCATGTACCTCCATACATCTATGTCTTCCATCAGACTGGCTAGGTCATTGACGCTAGTCGCTCCTGTGTCTCTAATCAGTGTCCACAATTGTAGCCTTTGGTTTTCCTCGTCTCCGTGTTCCGTGCGTTGGCTTCATAATAGCAACTTCTGGGTGCTTACCTCAGGGTGTCGGTAGCAGTGGCCTGCTAGACGTAGTCTGCGTTCGGCAATTTTCGTGTCAACTCGTGGGAGTTTCCCGTACAGCTCATTGTTTGTAGTGTGGCACAATGAAATAGATCTGACACATTTGATGTAGACAATTTCAATGAGCCCCATAGAGAGTAATTACAAACACAGAGGGAAGAATTTTT
>JBCJKF010537380.1:0-13279 GCA_039654545.1 Plocamopherus ceylonicus | reverse complement strand
GTATTTAACGTTTTTCGGCTGTCGTGTAAGAGAGCGAAGAAGGTGAGCCTAACCGGTAACTATAGACGCTAGGCCACTAGTCAGCCCATAAGGACGCGAGATCTCACACCGGATATCAGACCTGTAATAGGGTCACGTCGGCCAGACTATTTTTAAAGAAACGGACCTAGGCCATAGGTACCAGTAAGAGATTAGTAGCTATGAGTTGAAACAAGCAGTGAAACGTATACATGTCATATACCACTTTGAATGGGAATAAATGGAGAATACGAAAATTTAGTCAAATGAGACAAAAGCAGTCATAAAAGGGAAACCATATTGACGATGTATCGTCAATTGGCCCAAATGCGGAAAACTGTATCGACGATGTATCATCGATTGGCATTGGAAGAGTCAACAGTGCAAGAATATTTCAGATACTGAATCAAAACACTAGTAAATAGAATCTTGTGATTCAAATTCTTAATTAGTATGTCTCACAAAGACAAATATAGATTTCTTGAATCCTATAAACAAACAAACAAAAATGAAAAGAAGGAGAGAGATTTTCCTCTAGTGTCATAAATTCTCTTAGCGTATTCTTATCAAACATGTCAACATAAGTGATTTTCAAATATAGGCCAAAATATGTAAATAATGTCACTGTTTATATAAAAAATAATACAATATAATTAAAAGGTACTCATGGCTAGAGCGTGGCCAATGATAGGGCATCACAGTGTTTGTAATATGGCATGAAAAGTATACATAAAAGAACAAATAAACTGCAAAATTTAAAAAGAGTCCTCTGCCTAAAACTTTTTTCTATATTTTGAGTACTAATAAAGTTAAGTCATAACAAATATGTAACCTGTGTAAACACCCAAACGGCATCTTGGCATGTCGGTAAAATCGATAAGAGTAACATCAACAATGATATATTTCACATTTCTTCATTAAAATAACAATTAAAATCAAAATTAGATTAACAAAAGCATACCATTAAAGTTATAGCAAACTTGATGATCTTTGCAATGCATTATAATTGCACTCTTTAAAAATTTAATTCATTGACCACTTTAAGCCGAAATATTGACTCCCACAACAATTTGCCCATATATCTGGATGAGCACGGGAAAGACAAATTGTAGTCAAAGAATTAAATCATGCTCATGCCAATATATCAGCTTCAAGTAGTCCAAGATTAATAAAAATGGTCTATTATGCAATCTATGAGTACGAAGTTTTCTCAATTTTGGACCTTTTATACAAGTTGATTTCAGTGAGAAAACCTCATTTCTAGTCACGGAAAGCATAATCTTTTCTTCATTACATCAAATCATAATATAAACAAATAACTTACTATCAGATTATAACACTAGATATATATTTATATATAACATGTATACAATAAATATCACATGTAGTAATCCAATCACATAAGCATAAGACATGACAGTGTGCAGAATTTCACATCAGAATTTTTTTAAAATTCCAAAGCAGAGCAGTGTATCCCTACTTAAAGCCTTCAGTCTACAGATTTCCCTCTCCTTTTTAATGTTAGCACACTGTAATTAAATTGTCTATCGCACTGGAATCAAAACATCAAACAAAGAATTTGTCTTGATTTACTGACTTAAATTCCGTTTGCTGAAGTGTCTTCCGACACCTCTGCCTGAGATAATCTGTATAATACCGAGACAAGGTGTTTCCATTGTTTTCTGCTTTTGGTGACTTGTCGTAAATGTTCAAGGTCTGAGAAGATATTTAGGCTTCAAAGAATTTGAGAAGAAAAAAAAACATCACTATCCTCAAGACCCTGCATCGTTTTCTAAAGACGTGTACTGACTAGAAGCCTTTCCACTTGAGCACTGTTGGCACCAAGGTTCCCTGAAGAGCTTGTCGACATCCTCCAGTTTTCTGCCTTTTGTCTCGGGTACGAATATGACGAAGAACACGAGGGCAACAATGCAAATACCAACAAAGAGCCAATAGGTTCCTGAAAAAAAAAACCAAGACACAAAGAGTGAGTTACAATTTTGATCAAAACATTGGAAAAAGTAAAAAAGTCAACAATAAAATTTCACTTACATAGCCCATATTCATAGTGCAGCCATGCCCTTAGCACTTCACAATTACTTCCCAAGCCAGTAACAAACACATACCATATAAGACGTCACATCAGCCTGTTTGGCAGTTTAACGATTTTTTCCAATGCCCACATTACCACAATATAGCTGGTATCAATTTCCGCCTAAAATATCCTTTGAGTGATGCATAATAAAGAGAATATACCTGATGTCCTTTGAATTGTTTTTTATATTTAAAAAATAGCAGACGGCAGATTTTCATTTAAAAACTTTGTCTAATAGCATAATGTTGCCATGGAAAGGTAATACAGCAAGATGCAGTCATAATAATAATAATAATAATAGTAATAAAAATAATAATAATAATACACCCCTTCGACCTCATGTACCTTCGACTTATTGACCAGTTCATTACTCTGAATACAAGAAGAAGAGAAAGAGATGATAGAGGAAGGGAGTGTGTAATAATGATGCAACAAAGACCCTCAGCATGGGTGAGAAATGCCAATTATCAATATTAATAACAATGGAAAGTTGTGGGTGGTTCTGAGCATCTGTACTTCTTTTCCACTTTCAAACTTGATCTAAAAGCATAACTTTTTAAATCGGCCTATAACCATTGAAGTTCTTTTCATATTAATATACAGCCTAAACTGTTAAAATATCCTAAAATATCTAATCACACCTTAAATTGCATATATTTTCCCATATACATGTATTTTCTCCATTAGATCTGTGATATCATGCAATCATGTCTTTAAAAATTTTAATGTTCTGTAAAAAATCTTAAATCATATTAATAAGTATTTTTCCATATATTTCATCCACCAGATTACTTATTTTTATGGATGTTATGTCTTTAAAAGCTTGGATTTTTTAAAGTTTTGTATAATGCCTTGAGCCACATATAGGAAGGCGTTCAATAATTGCAATTAGTACTATTTTGTTGAAATAAAGAACATGTGAGATACGCTGCCTCAGAAAAGCAACCGGAAAGACTAGACAAGATCACATCAGAAATGAAGTAATCAGAGAAATGAAATGGTTGGAATAACATCTGTGCTCTAGCACATCGATCAGCAAAAAAAAATCAAATGGCTCGACCGCCTCAGGCAGATTACTGCACGATGCGTCATTCAGGATTCCGAGCCAGAGAGAGGCCTAGAAGATAATGGAGTGATGATGTGACTGACACTCTTCAGGCCCATTGTATGACAGTGTCCCGTGCAACCCAACTGGCAAAAGACATACAGCTTCACCTTCATGCCACACCCATTGGTACCAGTGTACGGATGAAGTAAAATATCTTGCTGAAATTCCAATATACTACTGCCGCCTTACCATATTCCGTCAAGGTTTCAAGAAGTGTCAAAAAGGTCATGGAGACTGCCAGGTTGGCCATCCAGTTGGTAGCGGTGGCGAGGGAGGTACAGGAGGACCGAGCCCAAAGCGGATACAGCTCTGAGTTGATGGTCCAGGGCATCGGACCCATGCCTGGTCAGGGAAGTGGAAACATCAATACAGTTACATTACATGCAGGGAATCGTCTCTATCATCCATGAATTCCAATTCACCTGGTTAGATATATTACTCAAAATACAAAAGAATAGATGAACAATAATTTGCCCATATATCCGCGTGAACATATTTTTTAATCGTGCTTTTGCCAATATATGGTAATGCTCAACTAGATATATGGGCATATTACAGTCACAGATTCAGGATTTCAAAAGTAAATGAATTAGGAAACATATGCAGTAATTTATTATTTTTTTTACATAGCCAACATCTACCCCCACCTCCTTTGCCCTCTACTTTTCCAGTCAAACCTCAAAATATGAAAATGATAATTCCACACCAGAGGATACACTACATGCTAGAATTTTCCTCTCACCTGGGGCAAAAAAAGCCAGGTACAGAATCAGCCCGAGGATGGCAATCCAAGAATAGGACGTAGGACAATAGCCGTGGCTCCACTTAAGATCAAAAAAAGGATGGGACTCTTTGCACTGCCCACCCTTGGCTCGGTAGTCATCGTCTGGATCAACGGCCAAGCAGGAACCATTGGCTAGGCCGTCTTTATCCAGATAGCAGAAGCCACAGTCAGAGTCTCTAACGCATGAGTTGCATGAACTGATGAAATTTGAATAACAATAATGTCATATTGTGTCATAGGGGAAATGAAAAGAAAAATTGATCCAAGAGTTGACAAAAAAATTTACATGAAAATACAAAGACTTTTTCTCCTTTCATAGAGAATGAGATGTTTATGCTATGAAAATAAATAATGAGACATGATTTACTGACAATAATAAATAAAGTGACATCCCTCAGTTTTCACACTTTTTGCATTCTTATTGAAAAAGTAACTTGAGAACTTTACATATGTAAGGATTGTAAAAAAAGAAATTCCAAAAGACAATTCAATTTAATAGCCTAAAAAGGAATACCTTGAGGTATTATAAATGTACAGGCTAACTAATTACTGGAATTCGTTTCTGATATGATTAATAAAAAACAAAACAAAAAAAACTACTGAGCATAGCAATAAAAACAAGGTTTTCTCTCCAAACTGGGTGAGATGACCAACTGTGAGACATTGAATGAATGAGGAATAAAGCAAAAAAAAAAAAATATCTTAAAAACAAAATTTGATAAAAGTCTCCACTATAAAGACAAAACAAACAGCAAATTTTCGAATTTAAACTCTTCATCAGACAAAAAACAACCATCAAAAGACAATAAAACAACAGAAATTACAATGAACAAGCTAGAAAATGTTTTTAAAATATATGAAAAAAATCTAGATGTGGTTAGAATTCAATGAAAACATATGTTCATAGCTGTGAGAAAGACACCTTGACAGCTTGATGGATGTTGAAGTAATGGAAGTAATATTAGTATTTGTAGGACAATCATGTTACTGCTAGCTTACCATTTTGCAAAACTTATAAGCTAATAAATCATTCACAACTTTGACACACTTTGTGCAAAAGTAAAAAAATAATAATAATAATAAAATTCCACTCGATTCATCCCCGGAAGGCAATTGACCGAGCGTCAGCCGCAAGACGCAAGAGCCATGCCGCAAACAGAGGCAAGCAGTGTAAATAGCCTTGCCCAGGGGTTAAATCACATTGTCTCCCATGGGATTCGAACCAGGAACCTTTCGGTTGCAAGCATGAAGCACAGCCTCTGTGCCACTGTGACCATTTAAGTTTTCACTGTCATCTTTGTCTTGTCATATTGCTGTATTTTAAAGCATAATAATCTATATTATATCTAAGGTGATTCACGCATTAGGCCTGACTAAATCAATCATACTGCATAAAATTCTATCCTTTTCAAAAGCTAAAAATCTAGATTTTGTGGAAATATTTGCTCCAAAAAGAAGAACATTATACTTTTAAATCACAGAAAATATTTGCAAAAAAATTAGCCAACCAGCTAGAATGGTAGATTATAAATTAATACAGAAGAAATGAATGAGAGGAGGCGGCATAACCCTCACTAATGTTAGTGCGTTTGCATGGTGATCACCTTAAAAGGAGTTGCTAGTGACTTCTCGATTGAATAAATAATTTTTGTTTGGTTTACTCATTACAGTAACACCCCTTCACCATTATCACTGCTTTTGAGTTATGAAATCTGGTTGAATAAAAATCTATAGTATTCTTGAGACTTTAATTGCTTTATTTTATGTCCCTTTTTATTCTTCTCACCTCTTGCAGCCTAAGAAAGGTTTCTGTAACTTGAAAAATCACTTACAGAGGTCTTCAACTAGGCGTTAAGGAAAATGGCCAAAGCAGCAAAGTCTTACAATCATTCACCCACCTATAGGAGCCACATGAGGAATTGTCTGGAATCCAGTTTGAAGACGATGGTGCATTGAATGCGGCCAGTTGGAAAGCAACCGCCAAAATAACCAAACTTAGTATCACACCTAAAAAGCAAAGATAATAAAGAAGCATGATAATTTATAAAAGACTTCAAAGTGCAACACTAAAATAAAGATACCAGAGAGAATTGCTTAGGGCGCACTGACAAGAATACTCAGTTGAATGGGTTTGTCAGCTATATACAAGACTAAGACTAAATGTAGATGCTTACAAGAATACTCGACTGACTGAGTTTGTCAGCTATTTTGAAGACCAAGACCCACAATAATTTTTTTTTTAATGTCAGAGTTACCACAGTGTTGGAAAAAACCACAACTCAAAAACAATTTTGAAGTTTAAAATATGAACTCATTTCTTCAGAAAAATAAAAATTAAATTATGAAAAACATTCTTGAATACAATACTGAAATAAAAAGCTGACTCAAATATAATTTCTTGTAATAATAAAGAGATGCATTTTTATATATGTAAAGAGAAAACAAATGATAATAATCAGGGACAGAATGATGAGAATGTTTCCATTTCCAAGCTCTTTTTATGATGCCTAAGGAAGTTGAAAGTTAAATTGGAAGCCTTTCTATATTTCCTCTTAAGGTGCTGGAGAAAACAAATTAATAATAAAAATTTTAGTTTAGCTCTTTAAGGACCAAAAGCCCATATATCGACCTCTGAATGATTTAACTCTTTACAACAATTTGACTCTGTATTGAGATGAGAACGTCATTGACGTCATGTGCACGATTTAACTCTTTGACTACAATTTGCCCATATATCAGGATAAGCATGTTTGTGCTTATCCTGATATACTGGCAAATAGTGGTCAAAGAGTTAAATCGTGCTCATGCAGGTGATTGGGCTCATGGTCCACAAAGAGTGAATGGATCTCTGCTTTATAATAGATACTATATAACCTGGTTTGTTTTTCTTTCTTCATATAGACATGACAGAGTAAAAGTCTAGAGAGATATACCCATTAAACTGGACACGAGGAGTTTTTTTCGCCCAATCCTTTCCACCAACCAGATACCCAGGATGGTGAAGATGAAGTTAGCAGACGCGGTCACAGCCGACAGCCAGATTGCTAGATGTTGGTCCCCAACCCCAGCCATCTTGATTATGGTTGCACTGTAATACCTGTTGGGGAAGTTAAGTATTTGATAGACAGTACATATGTACTAAGGGCATAGACATAATCTATGTAAACTAGACTTGGCGCATACACAAATCCGTGGGATCAATTGGCGGCCATTTTCATGTGGCCTGAGGATTGGAATGCCCTGATGAGCGCTTAGTCATATATAGGGTTCTAGATACTGTACATGCCTTTGAAAACTCTCTCTGGCTTTGTTTCTTGCAGGCATCCCCGATGTGTTTAGAACATCTGAGGTTTCTCCTTTTACTCGTCGTTTAACCACTTTCAGCCACACGAAAATGGTGGCCTCATGGAGCCATTGGGGCTGCCCGCAAGAAACAAAGCAAGAGAGAGTTTGCAACACCGGGTATGCCATCTAGAACCCTATATGATAATATCTTTGGTATAGTTTTATTGTACAACTGCGGCACATGGGCCTTGACAAAATCTGAGAAAAAAAAACTGGACGCATTTCATAGAAAACAGCTGAGGAGGGTCTTAGTCATTCACTATCCCACAAAAATCTCCAACAAATCGCTTTACAACAAATGTAAAGAAAGCCCCCTCTCAATGCAAATTTTACAAACTAGGTGGAGACTCTTCAGACATGTCCTCAGACACAACACAGAAATCCCCGCTACAAAGCAATGTCATTTTACTTAACCCAAAACACCAAAAGAACCAAAGGAAGACCAACAACCATGCGCCCAATAACATTAAACAACAATCTAAAGGCACTCAAGAACCCTCAAATGCAACTAACATCATTGACAGAATTAGAACAAAACAGAGAAGAATGGTTTGCCATCAGCAGAGAGAACGGCCGAAGCTGCGAAGTCCAATGACCCTGACAGCGATAGGCAATAAGTCAAGTAAGTCATAGCAGGCCTGCCCTTTACCCTGCTTTAATCCTTTCAATTTTACACTTAGTGTAAGAGAGAATAAATGAATACTACTCACATGCTACTCACAACAATAACATAGAAAGAGGACGGTTTGGTATAAGGTCATAGAACCAGCCTACATATCAAATACATGTATTATCAATGAAGCTTTGATCATACAATTCATAGACAGTCTGATGTAAAAAAAAAAAAAAAAAAAAAAAAAGTAAAGTCAGTAGGGCCAACCTACTTCCTCTGTCAGAAATTTTAATGAAATATAGAAAAATTTTCATTCCTGTCCTGCTAAAAGACATATCATATCATGTCAGAGATTTGAAGCTCATAGGTCCTATGGCCTTTATCTGCCTCTTTTAGAGATGTCCAAAAACACAAAACAAAAGAAAATCAAACAAAAAGAAACAAAAAAAATGGAAAAGAAAAGTAAATAAAAATAAGTCCCTTCGGTGTAATGAACTCCTAAAACCTCTGATACACAACTGCATTAGTATTTGCGAGAGTGCCCAGTAGTCGGGAAGCAGCCTAACCAGGCACTTAGGTGGAGAAGCCACTGAGGCGACATAGAGGAAAGCACAACTGTTTCTATGTCCTTACATGCACAAAATGGGAAGATTAAGCATGGATGAATTAAGACCATCTTTGGCTTGGTCACCAACCACTCATTCTCCTTTAACTTACAGTTTTCAAATATTTCTTTGAAGTTAACAACGCATCTTGAAACGTGATTGTCATGTGTGGATAAAGATCATCTTGCCAAGTTTTTAAATCACTTTAAAGATTACAAGCCATGCCGCCAATTTCCGAAAAATCAATGTAGTAAACTCTAGACAAGTGTTCAAAGTCAGTTTATCTACATGAACTTAATGTTCTTCACATTTTTGATTGACAACTTGCAAACATACCAGGCACTAAGGCAGCAGGTGGTTTTCGAATTGGGTACTCAGTGATGATCCTATCAAGCACTTAGGCAAATGGCGCATTCAGCAGGAGAGCACTTTCACGAAACCTACTGTTTATTTATACATATTAAACATATCCATACACAATTGCATGCACTTATTCACACAAACCCACTAATTTGACATCATTCTCACTTAAAATGAAGAAAATTTCCCTGTCTCTGAGTCTCACAACGGTCATGTCAAGCCAGTTCTAGAGCATATCTCTGAAAAAATCAAATATTATTGGTTTATTATGTTATCAATCTCTTACATGACAGTATTGATTCCACTGAGCTGTTGAAAAAACTGCAGACCACATCCTACCACCACGGCTCTTCTCACTGGGCCAGTCCGCAAAATCCTTATAAGATTTAGCTCCCCTGAAAAGAAAAAACATTGAAAAGAAAAGATCATAAGAAATAGATCACAGGGTCACATCTTTTTTCATAACTGAGTTGGTTGAAAAATAAACAAATTAAATTCTACAGCAAGGAAATAATCATTGCATAACTGGACAAAGAAGGATCATGTGAATCTTTCTCATTTTCAGATTAAAACGGCCCTTACAATAAGAAATTGTAAAAAATTATGATTAGATAATACTTGTAACAAAAATAATAGTAATAATAGTAATAATAATAATAATAATAATAACAATAATAATAATAATAATAATAATAATAATAATAATAATAATAATAATAGTCAAAATAATAATAATAAAAATAATACTAATAATAATAATAACAACAACAACAACAATAATTATTATTATTATTATTATTATTATTATTATTATTATTATTATTATTATTGTTATTATTATTATTATACTTATTCAGCTATAACAACTCCTTAAAAGGCTTTACGTTTATAAAAGATTGTGCGATAAAAACTGTTAAACATAGCACTAAACCATTAACATTTCTTTTCTTAAAAAGTCTTGAGATGAAATAATCTTCACCAGAATGCTCATTTGACTTCTCCAACTCCACAGCATTCTTCATCTCAAGCAGCTCTTCCTCCACCATCACCGAACCCCGGAGTTTTATCAAAACATTTCTTGCCTCCTCCTCACGCCTTTGCTTCATGAGCCAGCGGGGGCTTTCGGGAAGGAAGAAGAAACCGACAAACTGAATCAAAGAGGGTACCCCTGCTAGGCCCAGCATGAATCTGAGAATTGTTGCAGACAAGAACAAAACATTAAAATTAACACATACACCAAAATTATGATTATCATGCACATTTAACATTCTTAATGAAATCCTTAATAGGAGTACATTTATTGATGACGTTCATCGTTTCCGCATAAATAATGATATGTATTGAGCCACAACTGTAACATACTCTTCATAAAAAGAAATCGCATACCTTCAAAATAAGTCATTACAATGTGTTCTTTTCACAAACTTGTAACTGGGATAAAAAAGATTGACAGCAATGCATGACTTTAAAGTTACATCAACTTATTATATTATGGTTATAAATGTGTATATATGAGCGTTTTTATTTTTGTGGAACTGAGTTTCAACGTCTCATTCCATACAAACAAAAAAAAAAGCTGACATCCTTATGACTACCCTATGACTTTTCTCATTCTAGAAATATGGTCTAGGTTTAAAATATCATACCTTTTCTAGATTATACTAGAAATCATTATTTTTATCATTATTATTATTATTATTATTATTATTATTATTATTATCATTATTATTATTATTATTATTATTATTATTATTATTACTATTATTATTATTATTATTATTATATAATTATTATTATTATTATTATTATCATTATTATCATTATGACTATTATTATCATCATTATCATTATTATTATTTAAAGCCTCTTTCTCCTGTTTGAAGAACAGGCTTACAACTGAAAATCAAGAATACAAAATTTCTTTAATATTCTTTGCGTACTTATCCAATTTTAATCATAATATGCATTGAATTGGCATAAAGCAATATTACAGGTAAAGGGAGGGCATTTAAAGGTACCATACCTATTTCACCATTAATTCAGTATATATGACAATATATAGCAGAGTGCAATCACAGTCAGATGATTTCATTCAACCTTCTCAGGCATGTTAATTCGAGTAACTCTGACACCTTCACTTCATTCAACAATTAAAACTATGAGCTTCAAGTACCTCCATCCATTGGGTTTGAGGTAGCTGAAAGCACCGTCCAGGATCCCTGCAATGCACTGACCACCTGTTATAAAGAGTGTGTTGACTGTCACCAGGCGACCACGGAGAGAGGCCGGTGCGCACTCAGCGATGTAGACGGGAACGGTCATGGAGGCAAAACCTGGGGATGACATGGACCAATCAACGTCAAATGGAGGAGTCATTAGAAAGCACGAATTCAATTCATTGCATGCATTTATAATTGTACATTCTTTTTTTTTTTAAGTAGATTTCTTCTCCTTTGTTATCTGCATGGCAAGTTGAAGATTCTGGAATATTTGTTCAGTTCCGGTTTGCTGTGAGCATGGTGCGCCCTACCTAGTCAGAGGGAGTGTGTGTGTGTGTGTGGGAAGGGGGGGGTGAAGTATGGGGGTTGGAGGTGGGGGTAAGGGGGGGCGGGGAGCTGTTGATGAAGTGTGGAGGTGGGAGGTGTGGGTAAAGGGGGTGGGAGGGTATTACTTGATTAGTATAAAGATTGGAAGCTCTCTGCTGAGGCCGATTGATGTGCCTCATGTTGGAGCTCGTTGTACTCCTTGATGGCTCGAGGAAGGAATAATGTTGGACTCCATGATGTCACGTAATGAACGGTCATGTCTTTCTAAAATAAATCAAGAAGATCAACAGAAAGTTACAAAGGCCTTGTCTACATCAGTAGAATATGGTTTATCGACTTCGAGTGATATCATCTATAGATCCTTACCCATCTCATTTTCATATATCTCTCCAGTTCATGTGTAAATCAATCCTGGTGATGGCTCACAGCGTTTAGATAAAAATGGGAACAACTCGGAATGCAACAACGATGAGATGTGGAAAGCATCCATTGATAGACAGTCGCTTCAGCTGTCTTCGCCACTTCCGCTGTGAGTCTGTGAGTGAACTCTCTCAACTGGTTTCGATTTAGTGCTATGAATCGTAGGCCTTCTTAATTTTATAGGGGTCTTAAGCTATTATTGTTGTTGTTGTTGTTGTTTTTGTTGTTGTTGTTGTTGTTGTTTTGTTTTTTGTTTGTTTGTTTTTTGTTTGTTTGTTTTGTTTTGTTTTTGTCTTTTGTTGGTAAGTCACAATTTTTCTCCAAAATCGTGGGTGGATTTATGGGTAGTATTCCTCTGAAACGATTTTCATACTTGACGAAATATGAGGGCATGGCTTTATGTGCTAGTATGTCCCTATTTCTTCTTCATACAATGTGTATAATCAATGTGTCCAAAAAAAGAAAAGATGCCACAGGCTTTCCCAGGTTTGGTTTGAAATATGGGCTTCACACACAAGGACTTATATTTGTGAGTTTGGTTGAGTAATGGATGCTAAAGTAGTATATTACCTGTAATTTTTGGCAGCATATGAAAAGTATTGGTCCATGTCGTGGTTGTGCTGAACCAGGACAACGTCAGGACCAATTCCTACAGGATCAGCCAAATCGTGCCTAGCAATCTCTGCCCAACGCAGACTTCGTCTAGCAGCCCACTGCTACCGACAATGTGAGCTGAGCACCCAGACGTTGCTATTACGGGAGCCAACGCACGGAGAACGGAGACGAGGAAGACCAAAGGCGACGTATGTGGACACTCACTCTG
Organism: Plocamopherus ceylonicus; assembly: GCA_039654545.1. Classification (NCBI taxonomy): domain Eukaryota; kingdom Metazoa; phylum Mollusca; class Gastropoda; order Nudibranchia; family Polyceridae; genus Plocamopherus; species Plocamopherus ceylonicus. The sequence continues at coordinate 562 of JBCJKF010537380.1, read as the reverse complement.
ATGAGAGACACAAGAGCTTACTTATATCGCGGGACGCTGTCGTGAAGCGGTAATGCGTCAGACTGCGACAGAGAAGTCACAGTCACAGGTTCGAACTTCTAACCCACCGAGCGATACATGCGGGGTTTGAGGGAGGGGGGGTGGCTTTTTTTCTTTAGCAAGAAGATTTACCCCTTTTTCTTGACTCGACCCAGATGAAAATGGGTACAGCTTCGGCTGAGGAAGTATTAGTAAACTACGCAACGTAGCATCATATTCAGAAATGGTCGATTGAATCTAACACTGTCCCCTTCGTGCTACGGAAACGGGGTTAATATTAAGCTTCGACCATTTGAGCCGAAAGGCCCGAAAGGATTACGTCTTTGCTTAGATCTATACATGTATATAGAGAGATACATGCACTTGTTCCTAGCCAGGACACAGTGTTCTGATGCCTTTCCAAAAATACGTATTGTAATAATATACATTGTGTATCTCAATGCAGGTCTATAAGATTTATTTCGGTGTAAGGCCCAAAGCACACGAGATAAGTCAAGCTGTGTAGAACGAGGAGGTGGCTTAT
>JBCJKF010536269.1:0-13281 GCA_039654545.1 Plocamopherus ceylonicus | reverse complement strand
CTGCCACGATGTTGATGTAATAAAGATGCCCGCCTGTTCGTCGAACATTGGACTTGAGTTTCTTCTTCGTCACCGATTTCCTGAATGTCCATCCTGATGTCCACGCTGTCTATGTTGTATGTCCGTGACTCGTGGTGGTCAAACCACTCGGGTCACCAAGGTCAGTAGGCACTCACCACACTCTTCCACTCCACCACATATGTATAATATAAAGTACATAATACAGTCGACTAGGCTTGTAGCGATGTCTGTGGGGGACCAGAAAAAAGATCGCTTCATCAGAAGTTCACTACAGCTGTAAGAAGAGTTTAAGTTATATAGGTGCCCGTTCCAGGGACAAAGATCACTACATACGAAAATCACTACAACCGACTTCGTTACAAGTGGAGTGGACTGTATATGTATTTATTCTTTTTCAATTTCTTTCATCAATTTGTCAAGACCATACATAATCACAAATCATAACTTTTCTTGCTTTCTTTCTTTTGTTCATGGATCACAGCCTCCTTTGAAGAGTCTACTCCTCCTCCAGTTATTAATGTTCCCCATGACATGAAAGGTGATAGATCTTAAATACATATTTATAATATTATCATTTAATTTATCTAAAATATTTTATTGAAGGCAGATCATTGTTATATGGCTTGTAAAATATGATAAGTTAGATAGGATATTAATATTAATGTCCTGACAAGGCACATTTTGTGTTACTGGTTCGAAGCAATACAAATAAAGCTATCTAACAAGAACCATTTTGGGAATGCTGTTTAGAAATATAGTCTTAACTATAGTCTTCATCCTGGTGATGGTATTTTATCAAATGTTCACGAATTTTAAAGTGAAATTGTCAGTAGGCCTAACAGTTGTCTGTAAATGTACGTATTACAAGACACAGACTGCATGTGAGTCATCAAAAGTGAGCGGTCAGATCAGTATATAGATAATGATGACTTTTCAAAGCTGTCTTTTTTATTTCATGAATTTCATTTTTTTTCCCGCAAAGCATGCTGTGAAAGCAAAGGAATGCCCAAGGATTGTTCTGATGGATGCAGATATGTAGCAGATCTGACTTCATATTATAGACCAAGACTTCAACTTTGTGGCAGTCATATTGGAAGTGTCCTTTCATGTGCTGCAGGTAAAGTGACTGTTGTAATACTAGGTGATATTTTTCTTTTACCTATTTTTTAAACAGTCATTGCCAGAGTAGTTTTCATGTCATGCTAATTTTCTTACTCTGATCTATTTCATCCTTACAATCGGTTTTATTTTTTATTTACAGCCCTTTATAATATAGTCCTCTGATGATGTAATCAATTTTGTCATATTTTTTATATGTTTTTGTCATTTGCTTGGAAAGTTTAAGTTTCCACAAACTTCTATTTTGAAATTACTTTTTCTTATATCGACATGATACAAAGTTGATTGGAACAATGATTCTTGCTGACTTGAAGAATGAAAAAGACCTCAAATTTTTCTTGTCTGTACGGTTGATTGTTATTCTTGGTTTTATTTTTGATATGACATACATACACACACACACCTACACATACTTGCAGCTTAAACCTCTTGTGTTTAAACTGCCCGAATCCGCCCGTGTGCTGGACAGCTCTCTATTGTTCAATCTGCGCCCAAAGCGAAAACAGCCTTGTACATTCAATCCGCCCAAAACCGCCCGGCGATGCTCATCTTACAAACTTCACATTCTGCAAAGGCAAGATTTCATATTTTAGTCCAAAATAGAAAAGAGGTCAACTTCTACTCAATGGGCAGGCCTAGCCTCGATTTCATTCCATTTGGGGATCACACGTGGCCGGTCAAGGAGGCATTTTGATTCTGCCCGCACTCACTGGTCAGCTGTTTGACTGTTTGACCGTTTTGTCTCACCTCGCTGTCTGAAATAAACCTTTCTTTACTTTTATGTTTGACTTTGGTGTCATAAGACTATTGGTGGATTCCGGAAGGGACACAGAAAGGGACTTTGAGCCAGATTTTGAGTTTGACAACGATGAGATTGAAACTCTCATGGCAGAACTGGAACGACAGTAACAGGCTCCGCTGTTCTATCAATTTCACTGTCTATTTACCTAAGCATACCCTATCTAACAGAACAAACGTGTTCACCTATCATTGAAGAGTAATTGTGCCACATTTAAGCCTGTAGTTTTGAAAATAATGATTCTGTAACCATTTTAGTGCGACGATCCACAAACGCGTGGCACGCAGGTAAATAAATGTAAACACATCCAGGCGGGCAAGCACAGGGGAAAGCAAACTTCTGACCAGCACACCGGTTGACTTAATTCGACCATGAGAGGGTTAATGCTATTGTATTTTCTCTCCCTCTCTTTTTTGCCCCCTTTGAATCCAACCCCATAAATTTGATGGATTAAATATATCAATGTGTAAATGGCTGCAATACATGATGTATTTTTTTTTGTAAATGGGTGCAATACATGTCTTTTGTTGTAACTTGCCAAAATCAGCTCCATTAGAAAATGAGGCCATTTGGCAAATTGTGCAAGCTGCTCTGTTTCTTTTTATAAATCACTCTTGAGATCAATGTACTGGATAAAAATCAATTAAAATTGTTTTGTAATTTGTTATGTCAGTAAAAAAAAACCCATCAGAAATTCTTAAGATCTAGATAGAGTAACAGATTTTTAAGCAAAATTTTCATAATTGGTTCCAGATATTTAGGAAAAGTGAGATTTTGTTTGGCTATACATGTATATAAAGATAATAACAGAAGTAATATTTTTTCTTCCTTCATGTTGAGTCAGATGGCAGAGATCACACAGCTTGTTGTAAGGCAAATGGTGTAACTGTACCAGAGTGCCTTGATCTCTGCAAAATTACATCCACTGGACCTATACCAGCTTCGGCTGGCACAAAGTGTCTTGCAGCCACGCCCGTAGCCATTTCTTGTTTTAAGGAAGGAATTGGTTAGTCTATTTACTCTTTTACATCAAAATAACAATAGTGTTTGTAATCATAAAGATAAGAATCATCCTAAAATGGAAGTAAAAATTGTCTCAAGATGCACCACGCCCCTAATCTCTGATACTGGATGGAGAAAAACTGAAAATTTACATTGGTATTTCACTAATTTAGAGACTGGATGATATACCTCTTTATACAGGTTGGAAAACTTCAAAAATATTTTTGATAGTTCCATAGCTTCTAGCTCTGAATGAAATGCAAGAGGAACAGAGCTGAAACTAGATCCAGATACAGAGATTGAAGTGAACAAATGTGCTCATTACCCTAATTTGAAACTCTTATCTCTGGTCTTCAACTCAACTGCCTACCACTAGAGCATGACACCACAATATTCTTTTATCAGTGGTAGAGGCAAGGATGGATTCCCTTACCCATCCTCATTCCCCATTTAAAAAATACATGTATAACAAAAGCAGAAATATTGACAGCAGCAACAAAGCGACAAACAAAATAGAAAATAACCTCACCAAAACCCTAAAACTAAACAAAAAAATCTTATCAATCAATTAGCATGCTGAAGATGATGCACTAATGATGTGATTCTATGAGAGTAAGAGACATAACAGCTTACAATCTCCCAACCTGATCAGATTACCCCTACAAGTCCTTTCCCTCTACATATCTACTTCTCAAGTATCCAACATGTGTGAAGTCAATTCTGTATTTCCATAGGTTATTTGTGATTATTTACTTTTACTAAGAAACACTGCAAATTAATAATCTACTTTGAGATTTTTAGATATTTGTTTATGTTTGGAATAACCCAGAATTTCACATAAAAGACACATTCTTTTCCTTCTGACTTTCATCTTCTCTTTCAGTCGTTTTATAATATATTTAGACAGGAGGGGGTCTGACTTGGTTTGATTTTTCTGTTAGAGTCACAGCCATAACCCTTGATGTATATTACACAAATTTTATTTAAGATTCTGATACGACATGCTTTTCTGTATGTATTTTTAATACTCATTTTTCTTCCCCTGCATTTCTAGCTTATCTTCCAAGGCATCCCGATGTTGTTGTCAGTAATGTCACTTGGAATTCTATCAGTCTTCAGTGGGTTCAGCCACCTACTAGTGGTCTTATTGACACCTATATCATAGAATATGGTGTTACAACACAATCTGAGAGGAAACTGGTAAAGTTTATTGAACTTTGAAAATAATTAATTATTTTAATTTATATCACTTTATGACTCATTCATAAAAAAATATAATTTTTAACATAAAAAATATAATTTCTAATACCCAGTACATTTATGAGCAGCTGAGAAATTTGTTTGAACTGCCATCTAGTAGAAGAATTTCTTGACTTACTTAACTTAGTTCTTTGTCGCTTTAAATCAGGCAATGCGTCTATCTTGTACATATTCATTTAGCTCCCTGTGGTGGAATAGTCATCGATGTAGGCAGCTGGCTTTGCTTCATTACAATGAAAATAATTTTCACATCTTCAATGTTTTGGTTATGTCCTTTGAGATATGATTAATATATGGTTATTGTTCTTTACAGTTTTCGTTTTAAAGTTGATGCTTTTCATATTTTTTAGTCTTTGGATGAAATGTCAGAATTGCTTTATTCCCTGAAATATTTATGACTTCTTAAGAGGTGTGTCTAAATAGCCTCAATCTATTCTGTAATACATGACTCACCACTTATAAGAAGGTCGCTTATGAGAACACATCGGTTATGAGAACGATTTTCCGCCTTGCAGAATACTTTCCTATTTATTTCCATCGGTTATAAGAACGCAACATCAGATATAAGAACACATGGTGACAACTGTTTCCTTGCTAAAACCTCTTTCAATAAAATCAAGTTGTAGCAATTTTGCCCCAGAGTAATGGAGGGTTGAAAATTCTTTATGATGGCACCTGAACGCAAGCATGTTTGTAGCATTTTGACACTCTATGATACTGGGCGGTAATGTAGCACTGGTCTGTCACCCTCGACCCTATCTCACACCCTGGCCATCGTAAGCTAGTGATGACATCACATGAGAAGGTTTGCGACTTATCAATTGACATCTGTGTCTGGATCCCACGCGTTCTCTGATGAAGACAAAGACACAGCCAGGTAAGCAGGTAAGGGAAAAAGCAATAAATGAGCGACAAGGTGTATGGGTGAGTGGGATGGACAACTGATCTGACAATTGCCTATTCTTTGGTCAGTTTCGGAATACGTTTACATATGAATTACTTTATTGGGGTAGGAATGCCTGCACAATCAAATCAGTATTGGTGCCCACAGCCTTCGGGTATATAATTATAGTACAGTCCGCCCCTCCCTTTTCGCCTTCATAGTACTTACCCCACTGCGAAAGTGAACATTGGTTATAAGAACACATCGGGTATAAGAACACCATGGCTCCTGATTTGAAATGTTCTTACGAGTGGTGACCACTGTACTGTGAAAACTGGGATTGAAAAGAAAGCTACATAAAATAAACACAGACTACGTTTGTTTCCTCATGTACATTGTTGTGTTGCATATTGTGAAACTGAGCAAATCATTAATGAGTTGAAGTATGTTTTGCAGAAGAAAAACATACAAATTAATGTTATAAGAGAAGAAATGCAATATAGCCATTTTTTATATTTTTTTAGTGTGCATGAGAATTCACTTCCTGGATTTCATTGTGAAACAAAATAATTACTTATATTGGAATATTAACATGCAAATATTTAAAGAGTGCTTTCAGATTTATGTGTGAAATTCCATTTGTTTTGTTTAATTTCTTTGTCAATTTTTGTGCAGAAAAATACCACCAACACTTTCTACATTCTAAATGATCTGGAGCCTGGACTGGCATATACAATTACTGTGTCATCTCAAAACGAAAATGGAACAAGTGCACCAAGCCCGGTCATCACTGTGTACACTCTAAAAGGTTTGAAAGCAGAACAAAAAAAAGCTCTGATGAATTTTAGAAATAAAATACAGATAAAGGCATTCTTCACGAGGAGGAGGAGGAGGATGTTAAACAGACTTGTGTTTTTGTAGCCATCTATATTTTACTGTATGGCTTGACAGACAACTTGAAAGAATAATTCCACCACCACATTAAATTGAGAGAGGATAGATAGAAACGCAATGGTCCATGACCATTCCTGCCTCTACACAGGCTATTTATATTCTCATATTCTTTTTTTTATATTAAGGACTGGGAAATATGCTTACATTTATGAAGCCGAGAATCTGTAATTCAGCATGGCATACATTTTATAATAAAAGTATTTGTTTCTTCCACTGGTATTATTTTTCCTATTACTTAGGTAAATCTGGTCATATTGACATTTTTTAAAGCAGAGAAAATCAATTAGAAATCATTGAAATATCTGACAATTTCTTTTTCTCCCCTATATTTCAGAGTCATCAAAGATCCCAGATTTCAACACATCTGTTGAAACTGGATTGAAACTTTGGCAAAATATCTCTGGTATGATTCTCTCACTTATATATTATTATTTATATCTCATTTTACATTATTTCTTTCAACTACTAATAATACCCATGCTGTAGGGTTTTTTGTTTTTGTTGTTGTTTTTTTTTCTTTTCTTTTATTTTTTTTTTTGGGGTGGGGGTGGGGGGGGTTGTCTCCTTCAATTGAATGAAAATGTCTCACTCCTGCTCACAAATGGTCCATATAGGGTTGACATTATCAACTATCATTCAGCAAAGAAAGCAGAACAAGAGGTCACTGCTATAAACAAGCTACACAAGCCTGTAACCTAGACATCAGAAAGAATTTCTTCAGCCTTAGGATTGTTAACTCATGGAATAGCCTTCCAGAAAGTACAGCTGCAGCACCTAGCCTCAAAACATTTAAAAATCAGATAGACAAATAGTCAAAAATGTACAAATTCAGCACAGATATTCTTTTGAAAGCAATGCTTCAGCCCTCACAAGTTGGTGTGGACTAATGCAAAGAACATCAAAAGGTCCATGACCTTCAAAGGTGAATATCATATCATATCATATCATATTATATCATACTAGATAATGTTGACTACAGCACTTGACATAACACAAATGGAAATTTTCTTCTTTGCCAATGCAGAGTGTTGTACAAAGAGTGGCATGCCTTCGGAATGCGTAGATCAGTGTCTCAATAAACAACTCCAGAGTTCAAGTGGTTCTTGTATCAAGCACAGCCACACAATACTTGCCTGCTACTCTGGTGAGTTGAATGCAGAGTGAAACACGAGTGGAAAGTAGAAAAATTCAAGTTAAACCTTCATATATACAATGGTGTCCAAAAGTAAGGTCAGTTTCAAGGTCATTGAATACCTCAATAAGATACGCTCAAACCACAAAGAGATTCATATCATTCAAAGAGGAGGAAAAACTGTATTTCAGTGTAGAATACTGCACAAATAAAAAACATATTGTCTATCCAAAATTACATTTTAAACATTTTGCTTGCAAAACATAACAAAACTACCAAATCGAGTCAATTCATTATCAAGAGAAGAAAACCATGCAGTTTACCATTATTATTAAATGAAAATGGCATTCTATTTGTTCGCATTATTGATTGCATTTTGCTTATTAACCACCGAATGAATTTACTTAAAGCTAGACCTAGATTTAGGGATTTTATTTTAATTGATTAAACTCATCAGATGCACATAGGAGCAATGACATAGCAGGTATTTTACAGATGAAGCTCCTTTTGAGATCAACTCCTCAGATAGAGGAATCATGTTATTACTGTATAAATCAACATTATGGTGGCAAAAGTTAGAAACATGAGGTATGGCATTATCACCATATGGTGAGATGTGATTGGATCACAATCACACTCCCTATACAGATCAATGGCAGACTTAGAGAAGCGGACTACATTGAACAAGTTAATGTTATCAACTCAGATAGCCCCCTGTTACAGAATAATGGCAATGCTATTGACCTGTTCACGCAGGACAGTACCATGCCTCACAGAGTAAATATCATCACAGAATACTTGAAAAGTAATAATATACGACTCTATAGTATCCTGCATTAAGTCCTGGCATTGACCCAAATGGAAATGCTTGGAGCCTTGTGAAATGGCGATTAAAACAGGATTCCGTTCTGTCTCAGTTTGTAATATGAAATCTGAAATGCATTTGCTGAGGATTAAGCTTAACACCAACTTTATCCATGCGGCAACAAATTCTAGACCTTCCTCAGGCAATTGGCTCTCACACACAGTATATGGTATTAAATGATGATTAAATGATTAAATTATTTGATTAAAACAGGATTCTGTTCTGTCTCAGTTTGTAATATGAAATCTGGAATGCATTTGTTGAGGATTAAGCCTAAACACCAACTTTATCCATGCGACTATGAATTCTAGACATTCCTCAGGCAATTGGCTCTCACACACAGTATATGGTAATACATATTGATTTTTTACTATTATTCATTGTTTCGACATCAAAAAATTGTGAGCATTTTTAAACCGTCTTAACAGTTCGTTTGAATTCTTGTAAATTTGTATTCAATGTAAAGAAAAATTGTTAGTCTTTCCTGTAATGTATCATTTATTGGTCTTAAATCTCCTAGAGCAGATGAAATCCACTTATACCAACCTGAACATACTTTTGGACTCAAGTGTATAGTATATAAAGGCTACTTCTTTTTGAGTGTTAAGTCTGTATTTTCGGATGGGGAGGAGGCTTTTCTGTTTCTTCTGTGTTTATGTGTGGCTATTCATTTTTGTATGTGTGTGCAAAAGAGATGGCGGGTGTTTGTTCAATGAGTTGTCCTTTGATGTTACTGATGCATTTATTTTATGTCTTTTTCTTTTCCTGTTGATTGAGTTTCTCCTGATTTTTATTTTTTCTTTAATTCTTGGTTGTTGGTTTTTTAGAGCATTTTGATGATATTGTATTTTTGTTCTTTTTTTTTTCTTTTTTGTTTGTTTAGGATATTTGTCATTGTTGTTGTTGTTGTTGATGTGTTTTTTTTCTGATTGTTTTTGGTGTAGAGGTGGGAAGAGTGCTCTTCCTTTTTATTTGAGCAGAAAGTTGGAGGGGGGAGGTGAACTTGGCCTCAGGAGGGACTTTTGATGTACCTATTTCATTTCAAGCATGTTTTAATAATTTATGTTAATTTAACATCCCACAGATGGTCAGGATCATAGTTTGTGTTGCTCAAAGAATCCCCAGCTACCCGACGTTTGCCATCCTCTTTGCAAAGGTCAAACCCAGGCATTAACTCCAAGTATCGCATCATGCATGAGCTATGGGAGTCGTGCTGCAATACTGAGTTGTTTCCTGGAAAATTCTGGTATGATATGTAGCTTCAACTCAATGAAAGAATATATTATATTAGATATTTGTTTTTTCTTGGTTCCTAATATTTAATGAGACTGACTCACATGTTAATAAATTTTTTAAATCATACTCTAATAAATATGTTAGACATCAATTTACTTCCCTCTAAGTAGAAATTGTTTGCTAGGTCATTGAACATGATGAATTTTATAGAAAGGATTTATGTTTGAGTGTGAGAGAGAGTAGCAACACATATAGAGGTATGTGTATATATACATGTATGTACAAGGTGGTTGAAAAGTAAGTACCTAGTGGAAAAAAATTATAACTTCTTTATTAATAGCCCAACTGTCATGAATTTTACATCACATTAACTTTGTTATGTAGGGCAGATACTGACATTTTAATATTCAACGTAGGCACCGGTGTTTTCAAATAATTTGCAGAGACCTGCAAGTACCAAATTTATGGATAATAGATATCTCTAAAAATATTTGTGATACGTTCATTATAACTTGACACAGACACTCTTCAAGTTCGTCAAGATTCTGTAGTTTTGTGCGATAGACTAGCTCTTTTGCCCAGCCTCACAGAATAAAAGTCACACTGTGTCAGGTCAGGCCTTCGAGCGGGTCATTCATGAGGCCCTTGTCTGCTTAGCGCCCTTGAAATTGCTCATTCAGCCAATTTCAAACTGGTCGAGCAAAGTGGGGAGGTAAGCTATCCTCCATGAATATCAACCGGTTGTAATTTTCCAAGGAAGATTATGACAGACCAGACATCCTCTTGGAGCATCTGTTGACTCCACCACCCTTGTACACCAACAGCAACCTCAAATCGGGCAGCTACTTGAGCTCTTTCTTGTAAGGTTTACTATGCACCATTTCGAGCTCTTCACACAAAAACATCACAGTGAGATTTTTAATTTATGTTATGGGTATGCGAAACAAAAGATAAGTGACAAAAGCCATTACACCTATCTGGCCTACATACTAAAGATTAAATTATTACCAAAATGAAGAGAATTGAACAACATTTAAGGAAACTATGAGCCATTTCCAATAGGTACTTACTTTTCAACCACCCTGTATATATAATATATTATGCACACAACAGTTCCTTTACCTAGGTTGCATCATATCATCCGATGCAAAAATTGATAAAGAAATTAACAATAGACTCTATGACACGAGAGCCTTTCCCTTTGGTGCAACATTAATGCAGTAATTCTCTGGAGGATATTTGCAGTATGTGGCAATGTTGCTGATTTTACCGTAACATTAGAGAGGGGATGTTGGGGTTGCAGTGGAAGAGGGGAGGCATATGGACCTCAGGGAGGGATGAATCAGTTTGATGTAGACCAACCTTGAGTCCAAAATTAGTGCATTGTGTTGCTAACGGGGTCACTTGCTATCTAGAAGGACAGAGTGCTTTTGTACATGAAAGGTGGTAGAACATCTTCAGCAGTTATCTCGGTTCATATTTAAGGGTATGATGGCCATTGTTATAATATTTTTGAGAGGTGATTTTATTTTCCCTGTAAACATCTCTCCTTTTTGATAGATTTTATCATTATCACAGCATATTTGAATTACTATTCTAAAGGCCTCTTTTCCTCCTTGGCATCCCTTTTTTACATTTTTTTTCCACCCTGAGATGACCCAAGTGGTTAACGGGGTGTAAAGCAATCAATCAACATTTCCATCTAACGAGAATATAAAGCAACATAACTTGGCTTATAATAGCGACTGATTTTCCTGCTTCGCCACACATATTATGGCAAGCCCTATTCAGAAAAATCTTCCAATTGACCTAAACAGCCTCTCACCCTAGTCGTAGTACTACCAAAATAACTCCTCACCTGATTGGTCGCCTTGCTGCTATGACTTTCACTTTCCATAGGCGTAGGCTCAAGTCTAGTCAAGTCTGACTTGAAGATTTTGAGAGAAATTATAATGGACTGGGGAAAATGGGCGGAGCTCAGTAAAGAAATTGTGCGAAAAGTTTCAACCGTTTAATAAACCGACAGGATCTAACGCATATCAACGGCCAAGCGAACACACGAATGGCAAAGGACCTAATTTTAATTTAATCCACTTCATAATAAAAACCTCCACTTTAAATTATAAAGTTGAAACAAAACAGCAAATTTTCAGTTATAAATCCCTACTACTACTACTACTACTACTACTATTACTACTACAACTACTACCACTACTACTACTACTACTACTACTACTACTACTACTATTATTATTATTATTATTATTATTATTATTATTATTATTATTATTATCATTATTTATACTATTATTGTTATTTTATCATTATCAACATCATCATCATCATCATCATCATTATCATCATCATCTTCATTATTATTATTATTATTATCAATACTGCTATTATCATTATTATAATTATTGCTATTATCATTATTATTATTATTGCTATTATTATTACATGCATTATTATTATTATATTATTATTATAATTATTGCTATTATTATTATCATTATTATTATTATTATTATTATTATTTTTATTATTATTATCATTATTATTATTATTATACAACGGTTATCATTATTAAAAAAGATTATTATGACTGATATTATTATTATTATTATTATTATTTTTATTATTATTATTATTACTATTATTGTTATTGCTGTTGTTGTTATTCTTCTTATTCTTCTTCTTATTATTATTCTTACTCGTCTTATTATTATTTTCATTATCGTTGTTATTATTGTTGTCGTTAATATCATGGACATTATTATTACTATTGATAATCGTTCACTTTTATTATTATCATTCTACTCATCCTCTTCCTCCCCCTCCTCCTGCTCCTCCTCCACCTCTTCATCATCATCATCATCATCAACATCATCATCACCATCGTGGTCAATTTATTGTTATGATTTTTTCACTGTTGTTATATTCACCATTTGTTTATGATTGTTAATATGTTTGTATCATTTATATTGTTCTTATGATACGATTATCGTTATCCCTATGATTGGTATTGTCTTTTGAATTTTTCATGACTAAAATTTAGTTCAATGCGCTTTTGTTAGAATCCAGTTTCTGACCACGACGTTCAAAATTAAATAAACAAGTAAACTGTGCCGTGTTTTTTCTACGTAGATCCAAACTTCAAGTGAATCGATTTCTCCTGTGTGTCATTTACAGCAATCCTGATCGAAGTCATTTGACCCACCAACCCTTGCATCTTATATTTAATTGAAAGCTTTGATAAAAGTGACATTGATTTGTCTTGGAAATAACCCACAGATATATTTATCCTCAATTTTACACCGTTTGATAATGGTACAGAAATAAGGAAACGGCCAAGAACGTTACCATTCCAAGCTTTTGGAATGTCTTGTCAATACCCTGGAGTTTTGTGAATGTACAACAACAGTTGCTACTCAGTATGCTTCTCGGGAAAATAATGTTTTGAATTGGTGGTGATGGATCAAATAACTGACAATTAATAGTGTAAATTATTCATTACCTTAAAAAGTACGTTGGGACTTGATTTTACTTGCTATTTCACTTACTTCGTCTACTTTTGATGGGTAGAAAATCTTGTATAGGCCTAGTTAGTAAATCTGAATCTACCGATCTACATTCTAGTTTACCCTCTTAAGGCATTGAACAATTTACCCACATACAGACTTAAACTATTAAGCAATGAAGGCAAATATTATTGTCCTTTATTTAATCCCTGATGCGAATTATAACTATAACAACATTATCACCAGTTGGGCGAATAATGCCAGGGTTATCCGCCCCAGAAGGGCATATAATCACTCCGTTAAAATAAGCCAAAATGGTGAGTCGTGACAGCCCTATGTTTCAAGCACGGGAAGGACTAAGTAACTAAATAATTATGTACATATTTCGCTCCATTTCTTTTTTTTTTTTTTTTTTTTTTCTTTTTTTTGCCTACACATCTATAAATCCCCGAAGGGAAATTTGTCTTTTTGGTTTTTTAGACCGAAAAC
>JBCJKF010534050.1:0-13291 GCA_039654545.1 Plocamopherus ceylonicus | reverse complement strand
GTATCAGTCCAAATTAACGATGACGAGTCGGAAGGTCAGAAAAAGCGTAAAAGTGCCGACCCTAATCGTAAAATCGTGACAGCATCGAAATCTGAGAAAAAAGCGTAACGGTTACGCCTAAATCGTAACGAGTGGCAGGTCATTAATAATAGAGCTTCTCAAGACAAGTACATATATTATGCGTATGTGTGGGAGTTTCTTATACATGTAGACAGAACATTGTAAAGGGCAGCAATATATCAGGGTGAAACATGAATTTACATTTACATAGACATGCATGTGATTCGGAGGGAAGTGGCACATCGTTACATGTGTAAATGGAAAATCGCTGAGATTCAATTAGATATTCCAGAGATGAAGATTCCATCGCCCCAATTCGCCTGAATTCAGGAGCTTCCTAAAGTATTATAATTATAGCTGAGATTTGCGATTTGAGTGTCCAATCAGCATCTCAAAGATGAGTCATATACTTCCAGCCTAGTCAGGAAATTCTCAAACAAGTTTACTACCATATGTACTACTACTACAGACGTTGTCTTTAATTTTACAAGTTATTTGACTACGGATGCTGTAGCATGTAAATACTGTAAATATGGGGGTTTGTGTATGCAGATTCCTCAAATTTAGCTTTTTAAAAGATTTTGTCGATACATTACATGAACATTGTACTGCTGTTTAAAATTGTGTCGAATGAATGGCGATGGTAGAGGTCAAGTTATTATTAAACCGTCTGGAAATGAAGCTCCAAAACTCCTCTTTCTTCCCCTCTGCCCCCACCCCATGTAGACTATACATTTAGGTCAATGCATAGGCCTATGCTGTTTCGTGGAAGCAGAGAGGGCAGTTTTGTTTTCAGTTTTCAGAGTGCGTACCATATAAACCTGATCTTTTAAATAATAATAATAATAATAATAATAATATTAATAATAATAAAAATAATCTTACTATAATGGAAGTAACAATCGACACATGTAACGTATCTTTTCTCAGTTAATGGGCAGACAAAAAATCTGAAATTTTACAGTAGTATTTCATTAATTCAGAACTGAACAGTCGACCAATTTGTAAATATGGTGGTATCTCCTGAAGGTTTTTGATAAATTCGTAGCTTAAGTGCTGTAATGAAATAGAAGGAATTTTTCATGCCACTATCCCTATTTTGGATACACTGTAGGCTATGTGAAAAAGTGAAGCGGAAACTACATTCAGTCATAGTTGTACAGATTCAGTATACAAATACAGTATAGGTATAGAGATCATAGATCTAGGGAAAAACGTATCTAGAATATATAGATAATCTTATTATCTACAATGACTGGAAATTTCATAAAATATTAATATTAAACCTCGCCCGAACTAATCTCTTGATTTATATCTAGAATCTACATCAAATTCAAATTGAGATCATTCTGCCTTACCTAAATAAAATCCTTACCTAAAATGACATCGAAAGCCAACAAAGTAAGCGCATTCATCTCCAGAAACCTGAAAAGTTGCGCAGCTCCAACTCAGGTACTGACATACAAGACAATAGCACAACCCAATCTAGAATATGGTAATGGTAGTCCAATATGGCACCCACACCACAAATCAGAGATAGAAATGACCAAAAAAGAGCTGCGAGACGTATAACAATTTCATACTCATACGACGTCTCTGCCTCAATCCTAATACTAACAGAAAAGCTAGGTCTATAAAATCTTTGAAAACGCAGACAGAAAGACAAACTTACTCTTTTTCACAAAATCTACAAGAAAAGTAACTTAGAATTACCGCCAAACGTACAAACAATCCATTGAAAAACAAGGTAACATTAAGCCAAACTTTCAAGACCCTATGCCAGAAAAGACACCCACCACCACTCCTTCTTTCCTTACACAATTTGCCTTTGGAATACAATTCCAAAACAAGTTGCTGAGACACCTTGTCAGAAGTCAGAAAATATTCGACAGGTTAATGAAATTATGTTGGATCTAGGGCTCTATATATATATATATGTAGCTTGTGGAGGAATCCCCAAGCTGCTGGGTTACCACCGTACAACGAAGAAGAAGAGGATAATACATGTATTAAAGATGATAACGATGTTGATGATAATAACAATGATAATGATGATAATAATTATAATATTAATGACAAGATTGTAAGAATAAATGCCCTTTACAAGCTTCTTGCTTAAGATACATTTTCAAGCTATTACTCTACAGGCATACATCTGTAATGTACTTGTCCACTTCATGCAAATCATGGCAACTACGTGTACAAAAACTAAAGGGTACTGTACATTGTAGTTGTAGGCCAAGAGGTGTATTGTGTTAATAATCTTGAATCTTATGCGTCACTTAGCAAAGCGATGGTTTCGCCAGTGTGTCGATGCACGCAATAAGTTAATAAGTTAGGACCAGCCGACCCCTCTTTCACATGACACACCAGCCTAGCCCATCTACTATTTGGCACACTGAGATGTGTACTTCCGATAGGTTCGTTGGGTCTGAGTTCCTCTGTATGAAATCCCTAAGCTAAAATACTGTTAGTGTTATGTACTTGCTCTCTCTTCGAACTTCATGTACATGTACTGACCTTACCTCATAAGCCAACAAACATAATCTATAATTATGAAGATTCATTGAGATAGAATACTATAAGAAGTATCTGAGGCCCTGTGAATGTTAATGTTTATAAAATCAGGACACTTGAAAGTATTTTTGAACTTCCACCTTTGCTCTGGCAAATCGAAAAAGCACTGAAGGTTAACTTGTCACCTTGGGGCCAGTATCACCTTAATGGTAATGCACATACATGTACCAGTACGTAAGAAGAGAGACAAGTCTCTGAGTTGTAGAGGTCTAGCAACGCTGGACACAGGCCACAGAACACTTTTTATAACCACGCCCTTTGTCTGCAGCCCTGACCTCCGCCATTTGTGAGATCTAATACATGTAATATGTACATAATAAGCAATGTATACATTGTGCCAAGCCTACATGTACACTCCAACAACATATTCGCCGTCCTTGCAGGGACACAGAGATTAGGGTGAAGAATCCTGAAAGGAGGAATATATGAAACTAAGAAAAGATCGGCTTTGGTTGGGACATTGGATCTGGGACAAGGAATGTTTGTTAGACTATAATTATGAAATTGATGACTGAACAATGCTATTCTTTTTGTCCATTTTATGGCAATTCCAGTGCGATTTTGATATTTTACACCCTAACTGAGTATGACAGAAAACAAACAAACAAAAAACAAAATAAAAGAAATGCATAAAGCATACGGAATTGTGGTGTTGAAGAAAGATTACACTACTGGGTACTTAAAAATGTGAAAGACCTGAATTTGACATTTTCGCAGAAAATTTGTGAAATCCAAATGCAAATCACCCCCAAAATGCCTACAGCATTATAATCATAATTCAACACAAAGGGATACTAGATTATTATTATTACACAGCGATCAAGCAATACATGCAATAAGTTGATCTATCACACATGCCAGAAATCACTGGTCGAGTCTGGGATGACAACTGAGACGGATGAAGAAAGTGACTTCTTGAACACTGGATTTCATATCACATTGCCTTTATTATATTTTACGTGAGCTGCCAAAATAACTATAGCAATAGTGGCAATAGTAATTAAAATGACAGTAAATTAGCCACAACTATTTACATCTTCCTCATGTACCGTACCTGATTCCAAATTCTATAAAAATCTCCAATAATCAATACCAAACAGCATCTAGAGATTGTTTCACTTCATCACAATTTTCCCTCCTTAACTTTGTTACTATGGCTGCTTCTCCACTCTTTCGCACACGTCGAGCTTGTTGAGCCTGCTGTTTCTTTTTTGCTTGATTTCGAAGACGATTCCTTGCTGCTTCTGGGGCAATACTAGAGCAGGCAGTGCTGGGTGCGTATTTAGATCCTTTTTCAGATTCTGCAAATAACTGGTGCTGATTGATGTGCTCTTGACTTTTCTTGTCCCTAAAGGGTCGAATAGCACGATTTGCTATACTAAGGTCTTCCATATTTTCTAGGGGTTCTTCAGCAGCGACATCATCACTTCGCAGGTTTCCATCCTCCTTTGCCGCGGGCAATTCTGGAGATGCTTCATAATTTGGGTTCTTTTCCGGAAGTTCTGTCACATCAGGAATGTCAGAAGTGTGGAGATAATCTCCCTTGCCAGTTTCATCTTCTTTGTCAGTTTCAGTGAATCCCAAGTCTTCAAGCTTTGAATGAACACATGTTGATGATGAGTCAGATTCTGCTAACCATTTCAAGATTCTTGGATCTTTTCCAGGCGGAGGCACGCCTTCTTCTAAACTTTCATGAGAATCTGAGTTGGCACCATCGTCAGATTCTTTAGCACCCTCTAAATTTTGCTGGTCACTGATATCTCTTTCTTCCTCAATTTCACCAGCTGCTTGTCTGTCAGCTTCACTGTAACTCTCCTCTTCATCATCGTCATCAACATCTGAGGTTTTTTCAATCTTTGTTAGGAGGCCCATGTCAGTAATTGTCTGCAATATTGAAAAAATTGAAAACAATAATAAAAAGAAAAAAAACAACCCACCAACATTAAAATACATGTGAAGAGAAAAACATGCCTCAATGCAAGAAAAGCAGAGAATTTTCAAAAGAAAGTACAGTAGACGCCGGCTAAGTGCAAGGTGGTTGGGAGCAGGTTTGAGTGTGCACTTAGGTGGCGGCCGCAATGTCACCCGATTTTACCCTATGGATGGAGTTATTAGAGTAACGCCCCTCGATTTTAACAAACGAATGCTTTGACACCGTGCTGTCCCCGCCCAGTCTCTCACACAATGCTTGAATTAAGCTGACCAACCAATTAAAGACAGGGAGAAACAGGAAAGCGGGTGGGGGGCGGGGTTTACATTCCGTCTTCACTTTCACTTCATGGCCGCATTGTACTGAAATGATTATGTAAATGATTTAATGAGGGCTGTCTGGACATTAGATCTATGCTACCTGCCTGGGCCTCATGTTACTGCTAGATGATTATGTGAATGGCCGTCGGCAAAACTAGCCGGGTGAAGGAAGTCTTGGTATTTGTGGCACTTTGGTGTGAAACATGGTTTGCGTCACTTTGATCACATTCGCACCGGTATGGAATCGTGCGACCAGTGCTCGATATCTTGTGTCATGAAAGGTATGCCATGACTTTACCAGGCCGATTATTTATCATCACTACGCTTCTTGTCAAGAAATGAGAGCGAGCACATAGCCTAAGTGAGGCTGAGCAACTGTGCATTCAATGATAGGGTTTTATATGGGGAAAAATGCGACCTGCACTTAGCCAGCGTCTACTGTACAATGTACAAAGATACTAGGTCTCAAAATGACAATCAAGCAAAGAGGGGCCAGAATTACAAATCATTATATCGACTAATCTGTGCTAATGATTCATTTGTTCAATATCCTTCATCCAATGATGTTATCTAAGAGTTGTATTGAGCCACTGCGGGACCAGTTTGGCACAGTCTCCCTTTATGACTGTGTCTTTTACTTTTGCCTGTTCTATCGCAATTTTTCATGAAAGGTATATTGATCCTGGGATCTCTGGGTTGTTGTTTTTTTGTAGGGAGAAGTGAAAAGCTGTTTCGTTGGTTGGTTGGTTTTTTTTTTCCACCAGATACTGAATGCATACAGTATAGTACATGTATTTCACAACAGTATTGTTCTTAATATTTCAACTTCTTCGACACACATGGCCTTAGAACTTCAGCCCACACGAACTATGAACTTCAGCACACACGGCCCATGTTATTCAGAAAACAAACATAACCTATCCCTATGTACTCAGCTTAATTATAGTACAATGAAACACATTCAGCATGTATAGCATAATGAAAGAGATCTGACACAACAGATCTAGACTGACTCAATGGGCCCCATTACAAATGATTACTGAAACTGTCTAGATCTATTAAATCAGATCTGTACTACTTAAAACACGTTAAGGACCATTTTTGAATGAAGTATGATTTCCACAATAAATCATTGAATTTAAAAATGTTTTGTCTGTTATTGTTGTTAAGCTCTATTGGTCCATGGTTGCAATATAGAGTCTTACTTTAAATACACAGGGCTGATTGTGCACTGACTTTTAAGAAAGAAAAAAAAAAAAAAAGAAGTAAAATTCTTATGGCAAACTATTTACCTCATCAAAAGCTTCAGCGAGCTCTTTAGTAAAACCACTTGCAGCAACTTCTACATCAATGGAGTCTATCCTCCTGTAATATACAGAAAATCAAACAATGCACATTTAACTTCCATTGGAAATCACTTGTCCTTTCATTATCCCAAACCCATTGACAAGAAACTCAGCTAAATGAAAGTTTGTCAGCTAAAGACTGGAGACTAAGTTATGAAATTCAGACCTTTCAACCCGTTATATAACCCTTATCAAGGAAGTCCACTGTAAAACCAGTAAATTCAAATGTGACATGGCCATTTGGACTGGGCAGCGCATTAAATTTGTTGCTATACCTGACTTTCTTTAATGGAAAATTTTGGTTGTATTTGAGTTAAAGCCTCCCCCACCCAAAGCATGAAGAGTGAAGGTGAAATAACAAATAATAACCAATAAGATTGCCCTGGAAACCTCAGGGTAAAAGGCATGGATGTCACAGGAAAATTTTCCTACCCTGAAACTCAGTTCCAAATATATGTCAACCCTGAAATCCCGATGGAGTCTGATCAAATGACAATTACGACGTGCACTCAGCCAAAGTTTTTAATTACCAGAACATGTAGTACAGTAGTTACCACCTACTAGTCCGGTCCATGGGAAGCAGCAAAAACGGACTATTAGCAGGAATGGACTATTCACTGGTCGCAGATCAGCTGACCTTGCAACACACGTTTTGGGGCAATTTATATGTTTATCTACCCTTATCATCAGATGTGTGACCACAAGGACACACAATGTTAATTGTCATGTGTCTTTTTCAATACTTTTTTTTAGTCAATCTGAGATGCCTGGGGTCAAATGTCAGCGGATACATGTGATGCCTAATAAGCACCGACACAAAAGAGACAAGAATGGATAAGATATCTACCTCAACAAAGGAATACTTATAACATCGTTGCGTTAGGCCAGGTTTGGGCGACTAGATGCTTTGCATGCGTTCAAAGGGTTGTTAATAAGAAAGAGAAGGTGACACATGATTGGCTAAGACTGCAGCAGTCGAACTGTAGTGTTTGCTATGACGTCTTATTACATATATACATATCACCATGCTTATGCCAGACAAAGTGCGTTGGTTTTTTGCGGGGAGAGGACAAAAGGCAAGGCTGTCTTTATAGTGTATCTAAGATGACCTTGCAATATGCCATTCACTCTTTGACTTAACGCCCATTCCGCCTCATAAAACGGGGTAAATGTTGGTAGATCTGTCTCAATAAAGGTGGACTTTTAGCTGAATTTCAGAGCGGTCTATTCGACAGGTTATTTATGGAGCAAAAAATAAGGATTCATCCAAAAAGTGGACTATTAGGAAAAACGGGCTATTAGCCGGAGGACTAATATGCAATAACTACTGTATTAGCAAAGGGGCATAAAGGAAAGTAAACCTCAAAACAAACTTGCAACTATTAAAACGGTAGCAACTGCATAAATACACCATTTTAGTGGGTATACATGATATAAATATACTTTGTCTTAGCATACAAAAATAACAAAAGACTATAGTGGAGAGGTCAAAACAAAAAACCCCCCCAAAAAAACAACAACAAATCATATGTATATTTATTCATTATATTTTACAGCTTATTCTTTTTCAGTCATTGTAATTTATGTTGTTTTATTGTCCATCATTAAGTATGTAAAAAGTCATTTGAAATGCTCTACCCCATAAAAACTTTGTTCTATGTTGTGTAGCAAACTTGATTTTTTTCTCATTTTTTCACTATCTGTGGTCAATAAATATAACAAAAAAACCACCCCCCCCCCCCCCCCCCCCAAAAAAAAAACAACAACCCTAAAACAAAAACAAAAACCAACAACAACAACCCCAAAAACAACAAACAACCAAAACAAGCCTACCCTCTTTTTCTATTCAACATCCCCTCCTAACAAAAAATAAAAATAATACAAACTAACATAAACCAGTAGCAGCAGCAGCAGCAGTATTAGTGTGATACCTTGTAAAACAGACTTCATTGGAGTTTTAATCGATATGAAGTTGTATTCGAATCAATTTCATGAGAAGTAATATAAAGTTAGTCAAACATTTCAAGGCCATTTGTTTTGCATTCTTTTAGCTTATTTTTCTGAAAATCCCTTTTTCTGAAAAAAAAAAAAAAAAAAAAAAAGAACCTAGATATTAGATTTGATAAAATTACGTATCAATTTTGCTCAAATTTTGCACTTTCGTCCCCCTGATAGAGTCTGGCACGTGTGAAATTCCATTGAGATCAATGACAAATTACGGAAGTTGGAGGCAGTTTAAAGAGTACCGCTTTTTTAAGACACCCTGTTGTTAGCACAATATTTTACCGAATGCTGACTGTTGGTCAAATGCCCCATCTCAATCAACTTGCTTTCTTTTTATTTCTCATTTTGAATTAACAGTGTCAAGCCACAATTGATACCATTATGACATTAGGGGAAAATTACGCCCTCAACAGCTGAGCACTCCAACCCACCACCCTGTTTACAAATGAATAGCATCTGTGCACCTATCTGGTTGTCAATCAATTATGTGACAAAGGTGGCGGAGCATCATGAAAATTAAAATATTCTAATGTATAACAAATTGTTTAACACAACTTACTCTAAATCATCAAATGTTGGATACAGCTCACTTTCATAATTGTAGCGTTTTGCAAAGAAATCACGAATGCATTGGACATCACGATCAAAATACCTGTGAAAAAAACAAAACAACAATAATAAATCTCCAGACTACATATAAATTAGTTACCACCTAATTGGACGGTCGTCCGGAAGCAGCAAAAACGTCCAATTGGGCAAAACGTCCACCTAGCCAAAATGGTTGGACGAGATGTCCGATAATCCATGGTAGGACAATAATCACATCATCAAATTTGGGTTTTGTATGCTATATCTCATAAAAAGAGGGAGTTACCTTCCCGTGTCGAATTGTCTTGTTGAGCAAAGCACTGGGACTCTGGCAGATGACCACGGAACAGGAAACAGAAAATCATTAAGCATTATGTGCTGACCAATCAGAAGGATGGCCGTATTATTACCTAGGCTTGGTCCAACATAGTATGTCAAGCGTGAGACCATTGGGTCGAGGAGGTGGTCACTTAAATGCTAGGATGAGATGTAATTGGCCAGCAACTAGGTCATGGCATGGGCCTAGACAGGGCAATGCATGCATGAGAGCTGTCATTCCTTGTAGCAGTTTTGACATCTTAGCTCTTTTCCCACATAGACCAGTACCCGCCAATAAACTCTTGCCAGACCCCCCCCCCCCCCACCCCACGCTAAGTGCCCTAGAGCACAATAGCCCATTCATACGCAGTTTTATTCTTTATGACCCTTGAATCATTTTGAAAGTTGATGGTCAAACCGTTTTTCACGAATCTTTAAGTCCAATTAGACGAAATTTTATTTTAGGCCGTCCAATTAGAGGGGTGATTTTGATAGTAAAAAAACCGTTTCACTGAAAAAACGTCCACGAATGCGAAACGTCCATTTAGCCAGAGTCCAATTGGGGGTAACTACTGTACATGTGCTTTGAAGTTAAGACAGGGGTGAGACAAGGCTGCGTTATGTAAGCTCTGCTTTACAACCTTGCCATTGAGTGGGTGATGAGACAGACCACAGCAGACAAAAATAGAGGCACAAAGTGAACTCACTCGTCAAAATTCGAGAATTTAGACAAATGAGATTTTGACGATGATTTGGCACTGCTGTCCCACACCCACCAGCACATACAAGATAAAGCTTCTCCCTCAGCTATTTTTTTTTTTACAGCAGTTGGCTTAAAAATTAGCTAGAAGAAATCTGAAGTGATGACCTTGACTGTAAAGAACGCAGCATCAATACAGACTGAAATGAAGGACCTCTGAACAACAGAACAGTATACTTATTTAAAAAGCATAGTCACAAATGATGGAAGAACACACAAAGACACCCAGAACAGAATCAGCAAGGCTAGAAACGAATTCAAAATGCTTAATGCTATATGAAAATCAGGAGTGTATAGCTGAAAAAAAAAAAAAACTCTATGAAAGATGTGTTCTAGCCACACTCCTGTATGAATCCAAATGTTGGAGAATGAGAAGCAATGTACACAACCTATCTGTCTTCTATCACCAATGCCTCAAGAATAAAAAGAATCTTTTGGTCCATAAATATCAAATGATGAACTCTAAAGACAAAACAACCAGTATAAGAATGGCAGTTGCACTGTGCCCACTCGAATCAGACGAAGATAAGAGCGGGGTGGAAAGTGTTAAATATTTTTTGCCCTGAAATCCTCGCAGTCAAGCGGCTTCAGTAGGTATATCATGCAACCAACCAAAAAAGTTATGCAATATCATATCACATGCTGAATTACATCTTGTAATCATTTTCAATAACCCGTACCAAATCAAGAAAATAAAATTTTTTTTGTGCTATAACTAGGGCCTACACTCAGCTATTTCCATACCTCCCCCTCTCTCTCACACACAGGCTACAACACATAAGCACACTATAAATACCAAGGTCACACTATGCCTAGACTATCTGCCCAAAAGGGCTGGTCAAGATTCTGATTCTAGAACCAGTTCCACCAAATTTTTCAAGAAAAAAAATAAAAAAATAAATAATAAAAGAATTGACCTAGCTTTGGGCCAGGCAACAATTCTACGATTCTGCTTCAGAAATGGTCCACTTCTCATAAATTCTTTCAGCCAGTAGGCTTGGTTTACAAGCAGGAAGTGTTGAAACAGGAAGACCGATGACAGACAGGCATATTTAGATGTAACGACATGCTGGTGATGGGATGGGCTGGCTGATTTACAGACAAGGAACGTGATGCGAGCGGATGAAACACGTCATGCGATTCAAGTCCCCTACCTTCATGATTCTAAGTCAAAGCAAGGTCAAGGTCAGAATTGAACCAGAATCATTTGCACAGATTTTAATGCCTCAGAATCGTTCAACCACCATTTCTAAGGGACAATTCGAATCGTCCAGCCCTCCCAGCAACTATGCAGGCCTGCCGGGTTGTGGACGTTGTAGTATGCCGTATCAAGTCTTGTGAGTACCGTGCAAGTTGAGCTTCTGACCCCGGGTATTTTCTCTCGCAGTAATAGATTTGCATGTAATTTTAAAACAGGGGGATTTTTCCCATGACGAGCCCGAACGGAGTTAAGCCCGACATCAGCATTCCTGCAGACATCCAGCGCTATTAATATGCTTTTTATAGCACTAGTTATTTATATATTCCATGCAATAAGCCTTATTTTCATAAAACTTTCCCCTCCAAGCCTTCCTTATTAAACCCTTAGCAGCCTTGTAACTTGCAATGAACTAAATCCTCTTAATTACATAATTAATGCAGAAATTTCTGACAATTTTCTGAAAATAGGAAATTATGTCCAGATTTGAACAGTCAAGCAATAAATGATCAATTAGATCAGAACAATATTTTATAGATTGCTTTTTTGAAGCAAAGAACTCACTGTATATTTATATGCATAGTACAAACTGTTTCATATGCTCAGTACTCACATTTCTAAAACATGTAAAAGGCTTATTGACATCTGACAGTTGAGACATTTGTTTCTTATCATGTATTAGTTCCATGTTCATGTATGAGCTCTTTAAACAAATACCATGAGGATATCAATATAAGGGAAGAATTTCTCCCAAAAATAACATATTGTCAAAAAAATGATATTGAAAATTATGTCAATAAATAAAGAAGCTCTCACAAAAGAGAGAGTACCTCCAACTTAAGTGTGTGACATAACTTTAAAACTTACATCTCAGCATTTGGGTGTGAAGTTGAAATCATCTGTGGAAAGTCTATCATTGTGACACGATCTTTAGAATCGAGCATCAAATTGAATTCATTAAAATCTCCATGAATCAAGCCATGATTTCCTAGTTTGACAATTATCTCCATACATTCATTGTATACTGCTCCAGCATCACCAAGCTCATGAACTTGACACCTTAAAAAAGAAAAATACAATAAGACATGCTGCTTGAAATAAAAGGAACAGTTGAAACTCCATTATTCAAGGCTGAGCGGACTGAAAACATA
The DNA here is from genome assembly GCA_039654545.1 of Plocamopherus ceylonicus. Taxonomy (NCBI): domain Eukaryota; kingdom Metazoa; phylum Mollusca; class Gastropoda; order Nudibranchia; family Polyceridae; genus Plocamopherus; species Plocamopherus ceylonicus. Next base: position 1,039 of record JBCJKF010534050.1, on the reverse strand, counting down.
AATTACATTAAAAAAAGCTACATTTAGCAAGTAAAGAGATACCCATTTTATGTTGTTGTTGTTATTGGTCCAGCGACACTTAGGTGTTTGCCCTTCGTTTCAAAGTCATGTAGATGTACTTGCAGGTCTGTCATAGTTGATGTGCATCTGTATATAGGGTGTTTTCAATTGTTGGGGCAGTGGGCAGGATTAATCGTCTCAGATCTTTTGGTTTTTCACAGTTCAATAGTATAATATGAGTGACAGATTCGTATGATGCATGACAAATTTGACATAATGGGGGATGTTCAGGTTTTTATCTTATTTAGATGTTAGTTGAAAGGAAAGTGGCCGCTTCTTAACCTAAAGATGGTGCTCTGATCTTTTCTATTCAAAGTTAGTACGTTGTCTTTGGGTCGGGGACAGCACATGTTTTTATATAGTTTTCTGCCAGTATTCCCTTGGACCCACCCATTTGGCCAGTCTTGTTTAACATTTGTTTTTATGATTCTCTGGAGTGTTCCAAATGAGACAGGAGGGTTAGGTTGCATTAAGGTTGATCCTCTCTTTGCCAGTTTGTCTGCTGTTTCATTTCATGGAATGTTGATGATACCCATTTTTAAAAAATGGGCCTATCAAACAAAAAATATTTGTTGTAACATTTGTACCTTCAACATTTTAAGTGTCAAGCTTCACTTACTGTTAACGTTTAAAACAGGGGAAAAAAAGTCACTAAATTGTGGTCTGTGAAAAGAAATACAGTACGGACGGGCGGTTATTTTATTTGCTGCTTTTTTTTATTCCTTTTATCATCCAGATGGGACTCCATCGGGTGAATATATTGTAGCACGGAGCAATAGATCTAATAAGAACAATGGGCTTCAACCAGCCAAGGCCTACACTACATATGCGAGTTGTACATTCAAACCTGTAAATGGCCGATCACAAAATTGTCTGAACACAATGACCGTGAACAAGGTAATTGCAGACCTGCCAATCCATTTTCACGGTTCACAGTAATGACAGGAAAATTTGACAGTAATCCAAGATAGTTCACAGT
>JBCJKF010532940.1:2556-13299 GCA_039654545.1 Plocamopherus ceylonicus | reverse complement strand
CATACCAAATAAATATAATACACCAAAGGGAGAAATACTGTTCATATACTTTCAATGCAGTTTACTTTAAAATTAAAAAAAAAAAAATATATATTTTCTTTTCTGTGTATAAAATGTGATTATAGAAAGAAAATAACTTTTACATTTCTCGGTAATAAATATTAAAATGTTTTTCAAATTATTTCTTTATTCAAATCTTTTTCTAAATTATTAAATCCTCATTTAATTATCTTTTACTTTATTTTTCCCCATTATCACTTGACGCTTTATCATCGTCGACTTCTTTATTTTTATTTGGATCGTCTGGCTTCATTTGAGGGAAGAGCAATACTTCCTAAAATAAAGTAAAGAGGACATCATATACCTTTTAACAAAAGACAATATAATAAAATATCAATTTGTTCTCAAATAATTTCAATTATAGAGACAGAATTATAAATTAATTTCAATATTTCGATTTTTTCGTTTACTTATTTTATGAAATATATTTTTAATAGCTCGCAATCACTCACTTTAATATTGTTAGTGTCGGTGAGGAACATTGTTAATCGATCGATACCCATCCCCCAACCTGCCGTTGGCGGCAAACCGTATTCCAAAGCGGTACAGAAATTCTCATCGATCAATTGTGCCTCTTCATCACCGGCCGCTTTATCCATTGCCTGTTGTTCGAATCTATGCATGTATTTAAAGTATTTAAAATTTGCGAAAATATAATTTTAATCTATTAAAGATATTTTCACGATATAAATTTTAATAAAAATTAATTTATTACCTTTCTCTTTGAATGAATGGATCATTCAATTCGGTGTATGCATTGCAAATCTCTTTTTTTGCAACGAATAATTCAAATCGTTCTGTCAGACCTTTCTCGAATCGATGCCATTTCGCTAAAGGAGACATGACTTGCGGATGATCAATGATGAATGTAGGATTAACAATGGAATCTTCAATAAATACTCCAACAAGCTATTGTAAAAAAATATATAGAATATAACTAGGGTCTATATATGTATATTATTGCAAGTAATTGACTTATATTTATTAGCATTTCATGTTTCTATAATTTGTTCTTATTTTACAAAATGGCACCTACCAAAATGAAAAGTGTCAAGTTGAAAAAGTTTTAGACGTTTCGTTAATTTTCACCTATATTCTTACTTTATCTAATAACCTCGCTGATGTTCTAGGAGGAGGACACTCGATGTTATGGTGATCACAGAGATCACTGAAAATCTTATTTGCCTCAGGTGTGTTAAGTTGATCAGCTGCTGGCATCTTGACATGGAGAACCTTCTCCAATTCCTTCATCATTGAAACGCGCTTGAATGGGGGAGTAAAGTCGATCTCGATAGGTATGCTATCCGGTTCATTGGAATGGTATTCGATCTTATAAGTTCCATGTATGGTTTTCACCATGCTCGATACCATGTTCTCCGTGATCTTCATGAGGTCGTTATAGTCCGCGTACGCCATATAAAATTCGCAGGTAGTAAATTCAGGATTGTGAGTCAAATCGATACCTTCATTCCTGAACTGCCTGCCGATTTCGTACACTCTGTCGATCCCACCGACGACTAACATCTATTAAACGTTCACGGTTTTGAGCATTATCTCACTTTGTGTCACGTTCTTTCTTTTATTCTTCGAATAGATTTATTTCTTCAAGTTTAATTTAGGAAAGGAATAATTTATTTACCTTGAGATACAATTCCGGAGCGATTCTCATGTACAGATCCATGTTGAGTTCATTATGATGCGTAATGAAAGGTTTGGCTGTCGCGCCTCCAGGGATCATGTTCATCATAGGAGTCTCAACTTCGAGGAAGCCCATCTCATCCAGAAACTTACGCATGTAAGCAATTATCCGCGCGCGTATGTGAAAGATACGTCGAACTCTGTCGTTCAACATAAGGTCCAAGTATCGTTGCCGATACCTCGTCTCCTGATAGCATGTACAAAGATTCTCAGTGCATACAATTTTTACTTACATACACAAATATATTTACATAATATATTTATATATTATTTCTACAACAGAACACGTATTTTTTGAAAATTACTCCTTACTTTGTCTTTTAGACCAAAGTGAAGATGCGGCAACATATGCAAACATGGACTCAAAAGAGTTATAGAAGACGGTATAATCGAAAATTCGCCCGCTTTGCTCCTGGCGGGTGTGCCGACGATGCCTATGATGTCGCCTCTCTTGATTTTTGCTGTATCCCTCATAAACGCATCCTCGCTCGTATATAGTTTTGCATTGGCCAGTACCTGCAATTTAACACCCTCTCCTCGAAGATCATAGAAAATCAATTTAGAGCCGGCCTCTCGAATGGAATGGACACGTCCGGCGATAGTATGTATCTCGTTCTTTATCGATTCACCATTCTTAAGGCGCCCGCTAAATTTGTCGATGAAATCCGTGAGAGAAATGGATACATCGAATTTATGAGGGTAAGGATGTTGATCGGCAGTTTTGAGTAGACTGACGATGTTCGATCGGAGCTTAAAATATTCCTAAAAATAAAAATACAATGAAGTACAATACAATGAAGAAATTAATAGGCACATTAATCAGATATAAGCCAAAGCAAAATACAATAAAATTATTCAGTTTTAAACTGCATAACACAGCCGAATTAAGAATTTGAAATGTTGAAGCATTCTAAGAAACAGAAACCGAGTCGCTGAATTGTATAAAAGAAAATGCAATTGATTGCTCGTAAAATAAAAAGGTTTTTATTCTTTACTTATTCTGTTCAAGTTATATTCGTAAAGAAAGAAAATTTCTCAAAATGGTACGATGATCTAAATTCACGATATATAAGTTTTCTATCTTGCAAAGCTTTGATGTTTACATTTGGACTAATATCTTCCTCCTTGATCTTATCCTTCTTAGAACTCGTTATTTGATTTTCGTGGATAGCTGCTACAAGTGCCTTAGCCTCCTCCTTCTCAGCTTTTTCTTTGGCCTTCTGCTCAGCTTTGAGACGTCTTTTCAGTTCGCTGCAAACAATCAGAAAAAATTGGTTCAGCATCTCTCTCTCTCTTTCTCTTTAGAGATTTAACGTCGCGCATCAAACGATTCATTACGCACTTGGTGCCGAACCGACGTAGAAACGTCTGATGCAACTTTGTCTCGCGGCCAACTTTGTTCGCAAGCCACGTTCGCGCTACAGGCTGCGTGAGAAGAACGACAGCGCGACTTTTGCCCAAGGTACCGAGCATGATCGTCGTTACCCCACGGGACCAGACTTTACCCACGTGACGCGCTCGCGTCAGAGTTTAGATTCGTCTAAGAGATATCTGCTATCTGCGAAGAAACATGAACGAACGAATACAAGGTACAGCCGGTACAGGGACCCATGGCCCATGATTCACATCGAGCGCGCAACGTGGGAGACAGCGTGGCGAGATGAACGCGGAGTGAACCGCTGTTCACCAGGTTATGTCGCGCGCGCTGGAAGCGAATCCTCGCGAACGCTCGCGCGATCATACAACGAGCTACGGATTGAGATTTATCATCGATATAACGCACACTTTTTTTCCTTACTTACTTTTTCGACAGCTTTTCCTCCGTTACGTCCGCCATGCTGATAAGAATGCGCCGTGAGCCGTGAGTGAGAGACCGGTCACACGTTGGTCAGACTGCGTGCAAACGCGAACTGCACGTGAAACGCGTTCAAGCTCTCCTAGATTTATGTATTGAGGATTGAGGATTGAGGTGCGCTACGCTACGTCGTCGCGTCGTTCTCGCGGGCGATTATAAAACGGAGGTCATCCGCGAAAAGTTGCAGACACTTTGGCTGTTCTTACGTAAACGGAGAGTACGGTGTGGATGTGAATGATTCATTTTCAAATATTAATCGCTCACGAGCGAAATGTCATTCATTTATATAGATCAAAGATATTGATAATCTTACGTTTAACAATAAATACATATACGTTTGAACTGAATACATGGTAATGATTTTTTATACTTGTCGCGAGAGATTAAAACGTGACGTTTGGTATTGATAGTTCTTTATCGCTTTCGATTTCTTTCGGATAAATTTTTTTATCAATTCTCGAGATTTAAATCTCAAATTAGCAATTTTAGAATCATTAAACTATTTCCTTCTTTTTAAGTTAGGTATAATTTCATTTTAATTTCTTTTACATTTTCATTTATTTACATTTAATTTTTCATCTTCTACATTTAAAAATTTTTTTAAAGGTCTTTCTTCCTCCTTTGAATTCATATATGAAATTCAAGGAAACGGGTACAATTAGGATCCAGATTATTATCGCGAAAACATTCGGAGAGAATTATTGAGAAATAAAATCTTTCTTCTCTAAAAATAATCCATTTATTAAAATTATATTATTTTTTTGTATACAACAAACCTTTTATAAACTATATTCACCGAAACATTCTATCTATATCCGATCTTTATCTACTAAGAGATTATAATGTGAACGATTTGTATATGTTAAAAAAAATTTTTAATTTTTCATATTTTTTTATATTTTACCTAAAAAAAATATATTTTATAAAATCTTTTTTTCTTTGTTATAAAATTCGATCGGGACAAATAGTTTTGTCTCCGTCTTTATGTAAAGTATCAATTTCAAAAGTTTCAACATGTTAACATGGCGAATAAAAAAACTAACTGTGAAAAAATTTATGAACGTAGATGATAAGGATGATAGATAAGGCAGTCGATATGAATTGCAACAGAACTTCTCACTCACTATCCAAATGCTGCTTCCAAATACTTGATCTCGTCGTCTTTGATGCACTTGTGAAACATTAAATTCCTCCAAACCGCGATCCGAGATTTAAATCGCAAGATGCCGGTTGACGCGTACAAGATCACGCATTGCTTATTTGATATGGACGGTTTGTTGCTCGGTAAATAAATTCTAAAACACAGCTACAGAGATGTTTTTAACTCGACTCTAGAGTTTATCTATCGCATTTCTTCTCTTTTTCGCAGATACAGAATATCTGTACACCAAGGCCTTCAATCGTACCATCAATCGTTACGGCAAGGAGTTCACGTGGGAACATAAAGCGCATGTGATGGGTTTCAAGAGCAATGACGTTGCCGGCTATATAATTGAAGAGTTAGATTTACCATTAACGCCCGAAGAATTCAAGCAAGAAATTAATGAGATCTGCCAGGAGTTGTTTCCACGCACCAAACCCATGCCAGGTAGTACTCTACATCGAAATTGATTATTGATAAATCCCGCACGATAATCATAATGTAATATAATACATGTATATTTTGAGCAATATATACAACCTTGTCCGAAATAATAGGCGCTGTACGGCTCTTGAAGCATCTAAAAGAGAACAACGTTCCAATGGCGTTAGCTACAAGCTCCGGTCGAGAGACTTACGAGTTGAAAACCAGTCATTGGCATGATCTCTTTGAACTCTTCCATCACAAAGTGATCGGCGGCACGGATCCCGAGGTTGTACACGGAAAGCCGGAACCCGATATATTTCTCACGGCTGCCAAGCGTTTCCGCGACAATCCGGATCCTTCAAAGGTAACGTACTCTTCGAATACCTTAACTCAAATACTTCAGCATGCAATATATCATTTCGATCGATAAATGTGATTAAAATCTGTGTGGAGTTAATTGTCCGAGTCTGTAAGTTCTTTTTCAGTGTTTGGTCTTTGAAGATGCGCCAAACGGTGTGAAAGCGGCATTGAACGCCGGAATGCAGGTCGTCATGATACCAGATCCGATGCTTCCCAAACATTACACGAGCGAAGCAACTTTGGTTCTGAATAGTCTTGAAGACTTTCAACCAGAGAAATTCGGGCTACCGCCATATGTGACATAACATATTTTCTTTTCCCGATTTATCACGCGTACGCATGTGTATGGATATGCGGATATGGATTGGTGCGGATAGGATATGTATACCGTTCATATTATCTCGGAATACATAAGAATAAAGATAATTTAATGAAAAGGTTTCGCGCGGTCTTTTCGATTTGTATCTTATTTCTTTGTGTTTTTTTTCTTATTAAATCTCTTTATCCGTATCGTCGGACAGATCGCCTAATTCATCAAAATCCTCTCGCGACCCGACACCGCCAAACATTGTTGCACTGGAACTGGCGCCGCTGAATATACCTGTGATATTTACGCACGAGAACTTGTTGCGTTTCAATTGTCTGTCGATTGCCTCTCTTAGAGTGTTGTAAACGGCGATCATGTCTCGCGAACATTGGGACAACAAATCTGAAAGCAGATTGAGAGACTTACATTTTTCTAATTCGGTTTCTTCGGATGTTCTATATAAAGTGGATAACAAAAGAGGACATTACGTTTGTAAGCTGGTTGACTAATGTCAAACATTTTGTGATAGTAGTACAATTGATTGTAGAGATCTGTTCCGGAATACTAGAAACATACAAGCGCATTATATAATTTTAGAATGAAAATTTTGTGTAATTTATTCGATTAAACTTACGACTCTGCTCATGGTAACGTCTTTGCACGCTGAACAATCCGGGAACTTTCTCGCGAAATCTAACGGCAACCTTCTTGTTCGATTAGAACAAAGCGGATTTTCGCACTCCAACCAACCGTTATAGTACTTGTCGATAGCTTTCCTGATAGCAAGTTGAATCACATTCTGTATCACGTTTGCATATTTCCAGGGTGGTAATTTACAATCCTGATTGGGGCACATATTGAGCGATAATTGCCGACCGGAATGCTACGTAAAGATTAACAAACGCGTAAATATATTTTCAATATAATGTAAAAGCTGTCAGATATATTATGCTAGTTTTTCACTGAAAAAAATAATTCTATTCGAAATATTTCTAAAATTCTGTTGAAGAAAAGCAAGCACTTACAAACTCTGTTACGGTATCTGTAATCACTATGTCTGTATTGCATCGCTCATTTTTACACTTAAATGTCAAAGGAAGACAATTGTTGAACCTATCATCGTTGATAGCCAGTGGTAAGTTCAGGGTTGCCTCGCAAGCCAACGTTTTCGGCTTGTAAACGAATTGTAAACCTGGAGAGCAGATAGCCACATAGAATATATATTTCATTTCTTTTAAGATTTATTTCATTTTTTTAGAGCACGCGATAAAAGCTCAAAGTTACCTAAATTATTGGCCAAGAAGACATCATCGATGCCCTCGATTGGTTCACAGATTCGTAATATCACGGGGAATATTTGACTCAACAAATAATAATTGACGTCCACTTTTAATTTCTCGTTATTCTTCACTTCGTCGATGTGATACGCTCGTTCCGTCGCACTAGCGTCGGTTCCATCCTAATGTGAAACAATAAATTATGTTGATTTCTTTTAGATATGGTCATTGATATTTTTGAGTTTCTATAACTCGTCAGGAAAATTTGCAAATTATGATTGCAAATTTAATAAACCTCGCATATAACATATGGTAGCGTATCGCCGGCTTTCCACATTCGACCGCCCGCTTTATTTAATCTTAACGCCACCATTACGTGAGATAATTGTTTTTTATCCGGATACGCGTCTGGATTTTTTGACAGTTGTTTAGTGATGACAAATGCCGACAATGGTGTCGTTCCCTCTCTCACGCCTTTTGCAACGTTTTGTAGAATCTGAACGACCTGTTCCAGACGCGTTTCGTTCGCCTGATCGCAGAGAAGTATATCTAAAACTTTTCTAAAAGAGAGAAAAGAAATAATGTCATATTTAATATAATGAGAGAGTAAAATTAATTTCTGAAAATATTATATCTACTTACTTTCCAGTATCACAGGCTAATGGACACCAATCTCTTCTGACGATATCCAAACCCTTGTGTTCTTGTATTAATTGTATCTGACCATTTGGCAATTTCGTCATAGTAACAGCAGCATATTTCTTCTTTTGTAAAAGCAACAGGTAACGGAATACTCCGTCTATGTCTAATTCGACTTTTTTATATCGGTTGTTGATCTCCCGCATAATCTAGAAAATATTTAGTCCAGTATAATACATATATATAATATTTAATCCCCCAATATATAAATATATACATTAATAATAAAAAAAAATTTCCATACTTTTCTGCCAATCGAAAAAACTTCGTCATATTCCAAAATGTTGGTGTTTATCATCAAGGAATCAGTGTCGCCGTAAATCACCTCGTATTGTAATTTCTCAACCAAGTGTTTCGTATCCTCCAGAATCTGTCGGCCCTTGGCTAAAAAGAACGGCGGATATATATCATACATTGTGACATTTTAATGACATTTTAAATATTTATTCCGCAACATACCGGTTATTAGAGCGGCAAGGCCCTTTGCATAAAATCGACAATGTGTCGCTCCCAGGCAACCATACATGGAATTGGCCGTAAGTTTCAGTGCCATCTGCCTAATATGATAATCCATTTTTTGTTCCGGCGGAAGATTCGGCGTTTTCATCAGTTGCTTGATCTGCTGCCTGCTCTTGACTAATTTATGAATCTCGGTTGGAATCACACCGGCTTCCAGATTCGATTCGGGAATACTCAATTGCTGCAAATCATACAAATCGTGTGTTCACTCAAGACAATTTGACATTCGCAATCTATTGACGTTCGCGACGAAAAATTACCTCGACATCAGCATATGCTGCACCGAGCACTGTAGTAAAACATAAATTATACTCTTGTATAATACTCGGATACAGAGAATTGAAATCCATCAGCAACACTAGCTTGTCATAAAAACCTTTCTTCGGATCAAGCACCAAGCCTCCAGCGTACGCCGCAGCCTTCCTACGCGGACCATCTAAAGCATAATATCTAGCATACAGTTGTATATACAATCGCGTATAATAACGATATACAAAAATATATCAATATATATATCTCACCGTCATCTCGTCCCTTCCCAATTTTTTTGTCTGGAGTTATGTAATCCTTTAAATGAAAAGCGTGCAACAATAAATACTCGTTTCTTTCTGCTCTACCGCCTAATAATGTTCTCGATAAGATATTACCTATGGTCGAGGGTTAATAATAATTACATTGTAATAATAATTACATGTAAAATGTTAATGAAAAGAAAAATATTAAAGCGAATAATACCAGCTAAACAGGTGATTTGAAGTGCGAGCGGTATAACGTTGAGATCCATTACTATAGTTATAATGAATTTCGCTTCTTTTAACGTCGCGTATATTAAATTCAGAACTTTGTCCGCTGTATTATAGAATAATGGAGTCTCCGCTGGCGTGATCTCTTTACATTCATGTTCTTTTGTCTTTAACACCTATCACAAATATTTATCAGATTTATGCGATATTGATTTGTAATTAGAGAACAATATGGTACTTGTAATGTATTATGCAACTTACTGCACTACAAAGCGATTGTAGATCGTAACTTCTGACTTTCAAGTTCAATTCCTTCGCCGAAATTTGTATATCGCAAATTGGACGACCGACAAATGCTTGATTGAGGATTATCTTTCCCTATAAAGATATCAGTTGAATTAGTTTCCTTATTACATGCGTCATCTGATATTAATTTGTATCTAATAATAATTGTATCTAATAATAATAAACTTCAATTTAAAAAAGATATATATTTACTCTAAGTAGAGGAGGAGTTGTTGATTTCAATCTCCCCATTCTGTTCCAACTTGATACTTTTAATGTAAACATTCTCTGCATTAAGACGTCAAATTGAAATGCGCAGTCGTAGCCTATTATTAAATCCGGATCTGCTTTTTGCATTAAAGTTAACAACTCCTCGAGTAATTCACTTTCGGTTTCGCATTTTATTACTTCAGTATTCGCGACCTTCAAAAAGGCTTCCCGAATTTGTCGCGGCCATGGAGTATCTCGCGGACGTGTGACAACTGTAAAAAATTACAAATCAATCGCAAGATTTTCATTAATATCTTGATAGACAAATATCGAGAAATATCCTGCGATTTAAAGATTAATGAAAAAAAGAATATTTCTAAATTATAATATTTAAAGAATGTTTTGCTATTTGTTTCTTAATTATAAAATAATATTGATGTTTTCAAATGTCGATAATTGATAACGATAATGGAAACGATCAGTAAATGATGTGATGTAAAAATGAACATACAGCAAAATTGGCGATCATAAGGGGGTTTTGGTGGTTCCTTGTCGACACTGTACTTGTGATGAATTAATACAACAACCATCACCACTTCATTCTGCAATTTTACATTCAAGGACATCCTCACATTCAAGGTTGCTATCACCATTGGCGGTTTGGATTTCTCTTGGGGACATAGTGATATATTGTTCATGTCTGAGGTAACCACCTATTGCATTGTACAGTAAAAACTGTATTCGAAAATTTTTTTTACTGTACAATATAACAAATGCGCGTTTACTTACTATTTGTGAACACCAGGCGAATCGTCCCACGGTGGGCGATATATTTTTAATGTCTAACCAGCAAGGTCCTTTAATTTTTCGTTCTATAAGTAACAGTTCTAATGCATTTACTGTTGTGCCAAAGACGCGTTCTATTGCCGGACCCGAATAATCGGCATCAATCGCTGGATAACGCGCGTTATATCTAATTTCCAAATAGTCAGAAGTTCTCGGTGTACCTTCCTTTTCAAAAGAGTAATGTTTCTTTGTCTCTTTGCAATTGAATTCCATTATACGCATCTTAGTGGCATATTCATCAAATTCCTTATACACGTCCTCCATAGTAGTTAATTGCGATTCGTTGTTTTTTGATGTCTTTATCTGTAATTCAGATC
>JBCJKF010532939.1:0-19599 GCA_039654545.1 Plocamopherus ceylonicus | reverse complement strand
GAGAGAGAGAGAGAGAGAGAGAGAGAGAGAGAGAGAGAGAGAGAGAGAGAGAGAGAGAGAGAGAGAGAGAGCAACAGATAGTTTATGAATACCCCGTACATGAACAAAGAAAGACATTTAAAGATTATGGTATTTTACTTGTTGAAGCAGCGACAACCATTTAATTTTAAATATTTTTTCTGTGTAAAAAATCCCTTAATACTGATACCATACTGACACCAACGATCAGATCTCCCAAAATCAGAATCATATTCATGAACTTCAGAGATTCACTGGAAAAAGATATCAAATTTGAAGAAAAAAAAAAGAAATAAAGAGAAGAATAAATTCATTCAAACAAAATGACAACAGAACGTGCCTCTCTTTAAAAGATCATTTTAATTTTACCTTTGTTAACAAAATTCAGAAACAACTGTTGCAAAATATTTGAATAATTCCTCAAAATAAAATAAAAAACAAACCAAAAGCTGTCTCCAGTTATGACTAAATGAAGTTTATCTATAAGTATAAAGTTACAAAAAAATTCAACCGGTAAGTAGCAAAGGGGTATTTAGTCGATATTTATCTTTAAATTAAGACAATGAAATAAATCACAGATTTTCCTGCCAATTGGACTGGCAAATTGCACTTTTGAAAACACCCAACCCTATACCTTCTCAAAGTACACAAAATAGCAACTAAAAATACCCAACCCAACAAAAACAAGGAAAAAAAAACAACAAACAAACCCCCAAAACAAAACAGAAAATAAATTACAAACTCTCTAACATGATCAGTCTTCGAAAAAAGAAAAAAAAACTAAAAAAAAAAAAGGACAAAGCTAAAAAATGTTAGCCTAAAAAAATAATAACATTCCACCAACTTATTGAATATAAAATCACACAAACCAAAACTGAACATAGACAATTTAAAAAATAATGGAAACCTGAAAAATTAAAAACCATCCCTCAAAAGAATCTGCAACAGGCAGCAAATAAGTGCCAGCAGGCAAAAGAAAAAAACAAAAAAAAAACAAAAAACAAAACAACAGCAACAAAAAACAAGGGATGTACACACAGTGACATCGATAACATGCCAGCAATACATAATTCCACAACTTAAATGACCATGTTATTCAAGAGCAATGTCCAAAGACACATGGAAAGCGGGACAAATGAAATAGTAAAGTAGTTAGTATTCCGATTTTAATTTCTACTAACATTTCATATAGTACACATCATCATTCCTTCACAGAAGCAGATCTAATCAAAAGTGGTGGCAGTCTGTAAATGGAAGCGGAAGAAGATTGAATTCTTATGAAGCTAACATCAGTGCTACCAATCAATCAGCAGTAGAAATGATTTCAGAAAAAAAAAAAGAAGCCACCCACCAAAACAACAACAAAAGAACAAGGCAAAACTAACCCCCCCCCCAAAAAAAAAACAACAAAACAGACCAACAAAATACCCTCGTAAAGTAAAAAAAAACAAAAAACAAATTTATCAGAGCATTTTTAAAACCTATTTCAAAGTCCTACCGAAAAGTTTGGACATTTGAAAAAGCACAAGTGTGAAGGCAAAACCTAACCCACACTCAGCCGAAAAACCCAAACCCAAACAACAAAACAATGTATTATAACGGCAATAATAATCAAATGAGAATAATAATAATAATAGTAATAATAGCATTTGTACAGCACACACTCCTGATTCAATTGTATGTCATATATATACATAAATGAAAAAGTAGGTAGATTATAAGTAAGAAGAATGAGAACCTATTTCCCTCAAATTCTTTTGTCATGGTTTATAGTCCATAAAGGCAATAGCAAAAATATGTCAAGATTTGCAGTTATATGAACAAAGCAGCTGTAAAAAGTACTTCATGCTACAAAACATCATGATCTACATCATTGTTCTACAGTGATCTTGGTGCTATAGATACTTGACACATTCAAGAAAATAAACGGATATGTTTACTTAAAATCCATATTTTAATATCATACCATAAAAAAACAACTAACTGTTTCAGCTGCTTGTTTTCCACAAATGTACGAAACAACAATGCTTGAAGACTGCTGCAATATCAAATTCACAGCACAATATATGTAAAAGGTGGATTTTCCCTTTGAACAACAGCACACAACGCAAGCTTGAGAGACTAAATAAATTTGTATTCTTTTCACTCAATTGAACTTCTTGCATTGAGGGATGCAAGTAATAAAACAAACATAGAAAAAAAAAAAAAAAAAAAAAAAATCCACATAAAACCCCCCCCCAAAAAAAAAACAAAAAAACAAAAAACAAACAACCCTCCACTGCCTAAAAAAAAACAAACAAAAAAAACAACCAAAAAGTCAAGAACAACTTGTCCATTGTTCATTTCTGGCAAAAATTAAAACAAAAAAAAACAACCGTTTGAATAAAACAACACAATGATTATATATCTAAAAAGACTATACAAAGTAAATGAATGGTCAGCAATTAGTATAGAGTATTAGAATGTGGCTGAAACGGGACCTTGTACATGGTAATAAAAAAAAAAAAATGTATGTATATGGTTCAATCATTACATTAACAGCACAAACTTTGTTCAGTGCCATACTTTATGGGACAGGACACTCCTTGACAGCACCATCCGTAGCAAATTTTCTGAGTTGAAAAAAAAAAAAAAAGGATTTCCATTTTAATGCAGCAAAAATATTCTATACAGCTGTTTGTGACTAGTTGATTGCTTAAAGTAAACAACAATACAACATCACAGAGATTATCACATTCTACTTGAAAATAAATAAAATGCCCCGTTCCAACCTCTGGCTTGTAATACAAGACATATTGGAAGATTTCATCGTAGATGATTTCAAAATTTGCTGGGTTGAACGATTCCACTCCCCCTTACTGCTATAATAAATTTGATCAAAGACTATGATCTACATAAAGCAGATTTTGGCCTAGTCTCAATAAGAGGAAGACAGGACAAACATTTATAAGCAAAAGAACTTTTTCTTTCTTAAAAAAAAAAAAGTTAATGTCATTTAGGCTGAATTGCCAATGATAAATTACGTGTTAAGACTAAGACAGATTTTATATTTTTGTTGCTAGTCTTTTTTGACGAGAAGATCAAGATTAGACAAATGCAAAGGGAAATTCTTTTTGAATTCTCTAAACATGCCCCTTGCTCATCTTATAATTTTCTCTGACACAGTGTTATGAGAAAATCTATTTCAAAAGTCAATAAAAATATTGTCATGAAAAATATTCAGAATTGGTTTGTTGATAAGTGGCATCTTTTGTAAGAATATGACAACCAATAACAGTGTGGGAAAAGAATCATAATAATGAATCGAAGACGAGAGGACTCTTAAGAGTGAAATCATTTCATATATTGACTTAATAATAAGAAATTAATGTATATAAAGTCTGAATTACAAGGATAAAACGACATGGCCATATACGACTTTAAATAACAGAAATTAATGTGGGTCATAGTTGGATGGAAGAAATTATGAACCAATATTTTCACTAAGTAAACACATTTCATGTTGCACATGATTTAAAGGTTCATGAGCCTAATTTCTCATTTAAAGAGTAATGGAAGTCAAGATTTTCCTCTTGTCTTAAAATATCATTAGAAAAATATTGTTTTATTTCGTTACAGGTCAGACATTTCAGGCACTTCATCTTCAGAATTATTTTGAAACATTTTCAAGATGATAGCAAAATTGTTTAAATCATTACTCTCTATGAAACATCAATTTTAAAAACAAATTCCAGTCTTACAATTCTATTATTTCATCAAACAATTGTGAAGTGATTTTCCTTGCATTTGTACAGATCTGTTTTAGTCACTTGAGAAAGAACTTTTTGTCTTTTTAAAAGCTGCAATCAAAGAAAAACAAAGTGCTTGTGCAAGACACCTGTAACAGATAATTCTACAACCATTTCCCTTCTTACAGTTTTCCCACTTTTCTTCCAATCACACACAATTTTACCAAAATCTCATTTCTCCATGAACTTGAAGTAATGCTGCTGGATGTTATACAAAAATTTGACACACCCGTACTGGCCCTTGCTGGAATGGTGCATGAATTTTTCAACTGTTCGTTACACTAACTAGCAAGTTATTGACATGAAATATTTGTATATAGTGGACCAACTCAATTTGTGAAAGTATGATGATGGTGTATAACAAGGGTGTTTATTCAAACTCAGTTGTTTCAACAGCTTCAATGCTGAGTAAGAATATCATAACATTAGCTGATTTTCTTTCTTGTGATAACACAATTCTCATGGTTTCCATGCACACAAGGACTGGATGAACAATGATGACAATGAAAACTTGTCAATACAAAAGAAGCTCTGTCAAGACTAGACCAAGTAGGAATGGGGAAACAATTTGTCTTACAGCGACTCTAGCTTATATAAATACACAGATTTATACAAATATATTCATAGGTATTAAATTGAGGCTGTGACAGATGACCATATGTAAAGGTTGTCTATTAAGAATGGCCATATTACCAAATTGCAGTTTTCATTCAGCCCAATGCAGTAGGTGAATAAATCAGCAAATAAAATGTATATACTATTAATAAAACTAGATATCCTAATTTTGATGTTGTAAAGGAAATTTCATTCCTGATCTCCCTACACATTGAAAATGCTCACATGGTACTTCTTTTGTGAGGCACACTTTAATTAAAGAAAGGTAAATTTAGGCCTTTCTGTCTTACCAAAGGGATGAAGAAAGCACAGAGCGGTATGTGTTCATAGCTTAAACACGGGAGACTCAGTACGTATGGAAGACAAATTTCTGCTAAAATAGACTAACATGGCAACTTTGTTGAAATCACTCGAGGAAGACATTGGCAGAATACAAGGCAAACTCGACAGGAGCCATGAATATGTCAAAACTAAAATAGACCAAGATTAAGTTTATTGTTAATCATGACTCTTCAAGCTTTTATCAATATTTGGAAAATTAAAAGGAATTAAATTTTCACTATTTCTGTCAAAGATACAAAAAATCCCCAATGTCACAGCTTCTTTTATATTTATGTACGTATACATATGTATATATATACACACAGATACTTTTTTATTGCAAAATATTGATCTAGTGAAGGAAGGAATGGCGACACAATCTAGGCCTCAAGTTTTAGTGCTATGAAGCAGATATTGCATTTTTGTCAACCATTGTTTTATCCTCTCTCTTTTTAGCAGACTTCCTTGGGGGTGCATTTGGGACGGTATTCTGTTGTTGATCTCGAGGTGATATTTGACTTTTATCTCCAGTCAGACGTGAAGGTAGATTTTGAATATTCTCTGATGTTGGCTGCTGTTGGGGGTTTGGAGGGGGTGGAGGTAAGGTCTGTGCTGGAGGGGGCAACTGTGTATTTTCTTGTCCAGAAGTTGAAGTTTTAGTGTTGGTCTGATGCTCCATACAGGACACTGGATGTGTCCAAGCAGTCGTCTGATTCATATGGCTGAAAGATAAGCAAAAAAAAGAAAAAAAATTTTTTTTAATCACCATGCTGATAAAGAATATATCAAACACAAACAGAATCATTTGAGAAATTGGAGGTACATGCAGAAGTATTGTCTCCCAATTTTTCCTTTTTATGACTTGCGTAACCTCGTACTCTAACGATTGGTCTCACGAATGTTTTTTGTTGGATGAACTTTTCTTTTAATAACCTTTTACAAATGGTTGCACAATTGGTCACACAATCTTCTGATGACTCAGACCATCTTATTAGTTTTAAATGTGGTTTGCACAACACTATTTTCTTTGAAATACAGGCAGCTATCTATGCTGATACCCAGAGGTTTCTTGGCAATGTTTTCAGTCAGTAAGATTGATGGAACTTCATTCACCTGTTGTGGCACTACTTTTTTTTTTATTGCAGAGATGACATTTGATTTATTTTCTGTCCTTTTTTCGTAATGCTGGATTTTTCCAGTTTTACATGGAGCCACAATTGGTCAGACAAAATAAAATCTCATTTCCGAGCATCCTTGCTCAAAATTGTCACTTTAAGTAAAAATCGTCAAACTACGAGGGATTTTAACTGCATGCACTCAAGGTCCAAATACCAATAACAAAGAGGGAAGTCATTAGGATGTTTCATCATACTTCCATGCAATAAAGAAACAGAACAAAACAAAGAAGGATAAAAACAAAAACAAACTTACTTGATGTAGTAACGAACTCCATCTGACGTATAAGCTTCCTCCCATCCAAAAGGTAAAGCTGAAACAGAATTATAATACCGCAACAATAAGGCTACAAATCAGAAAAGAGAAACTTTTCATGCAAGAAATTTTCTTTGTTCAAATACCTGTAAAGAACAAAACACATGATCTTTTTCCTTTTTTTTCTCTTTTTACATGAAATTTCACTTGAAACTAATCTTATGGTCTTTTAAATCGCTTATAAACAACAGCTTATAATGATGTTTTAGTTGAAAACTTCCTTATTGTCTTAAATTGCTCACCTTTTACGATCGATTGACTATTTGTAACGTACATTATAATGTTCCTTGTTTTGTAACATGGAATATTAACAGGGCTTGAAATAGACCGCGGCACGTTGCCGCGGTGCCCTTGCAATTTGCCGCAATGCCCTTAAAATCAAAGGGTCAACCGCAGCAATTTTTGCTGTGCCCTTTTTTTGGAAAACAAAAATGATTTAAATGAAAAAATATGACAAAGATATCAAAAGTGGTGGCAGCTGGTGACTATGTAATGAATGAACCGAGTTAACGGTATTACGGGAGGGGGATTAGAGTTATGCAGTTCGGTCTAGCATCCCGTACTCTCGTCGCCAGCTGTAACTTCTGACCTTCGACTGATCCGACGAGAAGCGAAATCTTACGAAGAGAGTCGAATGCAGTGCAGGCCCCTGTCGCGTAGACTCGTCTCATGCTCCTGCCCCTCTCCCACTCTACCCCACCACCACCTTCTCGCTAATACGACCTTCGACCGATTGCTTACGTAGGCTAGATCCAGGCCAATGGCGAGCGAAGGCTCACGAGGTGGTGGATTCGGATTTTGACACATGATCCCGATGCCTACGAGTGAGGAAAACCGTCTTGTGATGCTCACCGAGGCGGTCTTCGGAATGTACACAACTTCCACTTTTGCAATAACATTTTCAAAATTTGATTTCATTCTTTATCATGGTCATGACCTGAAACTGTTTCACTGATACGAATATTTCCTCTCCCAGGGTTGCCAGTTCCTGAACTTTTCAATTGGCCGGTGTCTAGCCGCTGCCCCCCCCCCCCCCCTCCCACATACATAGATCACATAGGCCCAATGCCTTTGATGCGTTACCACAACATGGATTTATTCTGCTCTCCGCTCCTTTTTGACTTCTAGATCTTATTGTCTTATTTTGATCGTACTTTTCAAGGATTCACGTTATTCTCTAAAGCCCTATTATTATTTGGATGTAGTCGTGGCCTATAGATATCAAGAAAACACAACATACCACAGTTTACTGTAATCATACGATTCAATACTATTGATTCAATAATAATGTCTCGCATTTATCTTCCCCGGTTAAGAATTAAATTCTTGTAAGCCTGTGTCGTATGCCTATTCGTATGTGGATGCGCGAAGCGAAAGGAACGATGCCAGACCTCGAGGTTGATCCCTGCTCTGCGAGGCCAGTCAGTGTGTGTCTGTTTCGTTCGCAAGTTCACACCGGTGTGAGCTATGTGGGACAGTATTCCTTGTATTGTACTAGCACCTTGGGCTACGCAATTACGCCTTCTGCGTGTCACCGTGATATGAAGAGTGAGCCTAGTCAAAACACATTTCAACGGATTAGATCCACTGGTTTGGACTTAGATCTAGCTCCGACAGAAAATGACTTGATTGGAGTGACCGACCTCAGTCGACCTGAGTAAGCGACCAGAAAGCGGGGAAATTTGTGTCATGTCCGTGATATAAGGGAGGGCGGGGTGTCCACCACAAAACCGGGAGTCCCCAGTAAAACGGGAGACGTGGGAAGTTTGTACACGCGAGTTCTAGCTCTAGCGACATGTGAGGCTTGATCTAGTTCTGGAAATGATAGCCTAGCCCACAAGTAGGCTGTCTCTTTATGATGAAATGGAACTAGATCATGGTACATCTGGCAGTTCTCATTTTCACGGCATCCAACGCCGAGGATGAAAAGGACATGTATTAACTGCTGATCAACGCTAGCTCTTTCCAGCAGCCGCTGACCTATGGATTTGAAGCTCCACCCTGACCACGGAGAATTTTCCGAGGCTGTCGCTGCTGTGGGAAAATAGCAGATCCGTGGAAGTCTTCCGGCGGGTCAAAATGGGCCTCTCCTGGCAGAAACTAAACGAAACAAACTCAGGAGCCAATAAATTGTTATGAACCGCGTTTTCAACCAAAATTGGTGAAAGTGTCGATCAAAATTTCATTTCTGGAAAAACCGGCAACCCTGCACTCCTCATAAACTCCTGTTGACTGACCCGTTTTTCTTTCTTCATCATACAAGTTTAAAATTTGTTTCCACTTACCATGATTTTTTAAATGTTATCACTACTCTGTAAACCACTCTGTTTGAATCTCAACAATGATTAGGGTCTTGCCTAATTGGCCATGTTATTTATTGTTTTCTATCACGCCCATTTTAGGCATATTCATTATTCATCAATAAGACCTAGTCGTAAAGGCAAAAAAGTCAAAATGCAATTGAGATCATTATTTGATTTAAACTTATCTTTTGGTCCTGTTTTAAATAATTTTACCATGTTTTATTTGTTTTCATTCCTAATTTCAGAATCTACAACCTTTTCAATAAATGCTATAATTTTGTAGAGCAAAAATAAATTGCATTGCATGATTCAGTATTACCGTACCAACTTTAATCAACAAAATTACCACTAAAAAATTTTTGCCTTGGTGCCCTGGCAAATTGCCTCGGTGCCCTCTGATTTTTTGCCCCTACCGAGGCAATTTTTGCTTGCCCTCCTGAAAACCTTATTCAAGCCCCGTATTAAGCGCTTTGAGATATTTTCCTTTAGGAAATACACATCATGTTCTTTTTACTGAACTTGAGTTAACTTGCCGGGCACATGTTCTGTAATCAACAATATCATAATCCATAATTCCATAATCATACTAGCATTTTTTTAAACTGCTTAAACTTACGGACAGATTCCATAAGTGATCTAACAGTTTTGATGACTTCTCTTCCCTCTGAGGACAATGTTGTCAAGGCCTTCTTCTTTGCTGCCTTTAATTTTGCGACATCAGGTCCTCTGAATATAAAAAAACAAAACAAAAAGAATATATAACATGAGGGTGGGGATGACTGAATTATGAAGTAAAGACAAAAACTACAAAACCAAACCAAAATAACACAAAACATCAAAACATCCCCCCCCCCCCCCCAGAAGCCCCTCAATAAACTAAACCAAACCAAAATATGTCTGATTTTTAGTCCAGATAATCCCAGTTATGTTATGAGTAGTGTCACGGCATAGGCCTAGAACAAGTTTTATGTCCTTGTATATTATTACGTAGTTACTTCCCTTTGTTATTTTGTGTCCATTTGCATTGACCTCTGTATCTATCATACAACTACACATAATATATGTCTGCATTGTATCTAAAAATGTACCTGCACATTTTGTGGTTCTTACTTCTGTGTTATTATATGCGTAATATGTCGAGTGTTGTCTGTGGAGACTCGTAAACAACTTAATATGCAAATGTCTAAACCCTAGACAAAAGACAATAGCTTTCTTATATATATATATACACCTATTGTTTGTAAATAAATTCGTTCGGCCTTTGAGCAAAAACCTGGTCCTTGGTTGTTCCTAAATGTTTTGGCATGGAGTCTTGATTCTCTCATAACAAGTAGTTGTCAGATCCAAAAACTATCATGCAATTCTACCATGCATTATTAAATTTGGTTTAACTAGTGTCGACCTTTGAAAACATCTTACCAGAGGGGAAAAAAAAAAAAAAGAAAAAAAAAAAAGAAAAAATTTTTTTTAAGAAAAACTGTTTACACTTTTTCAATGAACAAAAACAGGTTCATCTCTGTCCCACAGAAATGTAAAGCCAATAAAAAAAACAAACGAGCAAAAAACAAACGAGCAAAAAACAACAAGAACCCCCAATCCCCAAACACACACAAACAAACAACAAAAAACAAAATTCCCCCTCCCCCCTCCCATTCAAAATAACAACCTGCACATGAGAAAGATAAATAAAACAGAAAACAAATTAACAATAACAACAAAACACCCAACAAAACAGCAACAGCCTGGTCATACCGTGGTGAGTTTTCTACACTTGACAGCACTTCCAAAGAATGCTAGAAGGGACAACGAAAAGGATGAAAAATAAAAATAAGGTTATGCATTACTATTCAAAACCTCCCGTAAATAGTGTGAAAGATAAATACTGATATAAGAAAATGATACTGTATGATTTCATACACATGAGATGAACAAATAAAGATAAATAATCAAAAATAAAAATGTGCAATTTAAATACACTGATATAAAATAAAGTAGTTAAGATGTAAACAAAATTCTTTTCTATTGTGACAAATTCACCACATTTTTTTAGCCTCAAAATACTGTTTTGTGTCTGTTATTTATATCACTGTTTTTTCTGTAAATGATGGAAGAAAAGTGCAAGAGTATGCACACAAATAATAATCATAAAAAAATTATACGAAAATTGTTCCTTTTTGATTAATCTATCCATCTGTAAGCAATGTTAATTATAACATGCAGTAAGAACATTCAAATTATTCCCATGATAAAATAAATTAGCTAAGATGCAATGGAGTATCCTTGTCTATAAAGTGTAATGCTTGGTTGCTTTTACCAAAGAACATTTGACATGGGTTTGCAACTATCATACCTCAACATATTTTATAAGCTTGTCAGTAGCAACTTCGTATGTCTTTTTCCCCGAGTCAGCTTTTTTCAGCTGACACACCAGGACAGCTAGTCTTTTCTGCATATTGACTGTGCCATCCTAACAAAGATGATCATCCAGGAATGTAAAGGAAAGTGATGAAAAACAAAACAAAAAATAAAACAATTGACTTTTGTGCTTGGACGCATATTAAAAAAATAAAATAATGAAAGATGTATTTTTAAAAATATCATTGAGAAATGTGTAATTGTTTGCTCTTGTAAATTTATTAATCTTTAAGAGACAAAAAAAGAAAAAAAAAAAAAAAAAAAAGGTGAGAAAAAAAAGGCCACTCGACAATGAAAACATGAACAAAAACTATTGCGCAGTAATATCCATTTCTTCAATAATTCATTTCTTATCTTAGTGTTTCTTAAACACTTACTGAATAATAGCCCATGAAAATGCTGAGTGTAAAAAAATTTAAAATTGATCAAAGAACAATCTTTGTGATTTTAGTTTATATATGAAGGAAAAACTATATTTCCCTTGAAATAATTCCGACATTGTCATTGATATCAGCAGCTTCATGAACAAACTAGTTCGAATGGCTTAACAAAACCTAGCAAATGTTTGTTAACTTACAGATTTTGAGGCCTGTAGCCGGAGTTGAGAGACTTCATTTTCCAGCATGGCCACAACTTCTTCATAGTCACGTTCTGTTTGTTGGGCTCTGGCTTGTGCCTGCTGTGCCAAGTGCAGCTTGCTTTTCAAAGAACGCCCTTCTTCAATCACAACTTGCATTTGCTGTCACAAAACATGATCATTCAACAATTTACCACCATAAAATAGTTGTATTAAATGGTACAGTCGTCTCTGTGTAAGAGACCGGTCCCTGGGTGACAAAAAAAAACGGACTTAGACGGATGACCTCTTAGACGTGGTTCATGGGATGTAACTGGTCATATCATAATAATATGTAGTCCCATCCTCATAAGTCAGTATTGGCTACATGACCAGTGTTTACACAACCCTCATTGATTGGCCAAAACTTTAAGCCAATTGAAAGAATTCAACGTAGGGGGAGGCACTTACGATTTGTATACCCACCCCCACCCCCAATTACCGGAAGTATGCATACAGGGAGGCATTATGACCTATTTAGACACTGCGTAACATCTGACGAAATAGCATGCCTTTGATTGAATTGCTTAGTCGTTTGCCATTGACTCGTGAACTGAGATGGATGCTGACCATCAGTTTTCCAAAAGTCATCACTTAATTTCACAAGTGCTTTGTGACTGAGACCAAAGTAGCAATAAAAGTGCGGCACGGCTTGTCTTGTTGTCGGCCAGGTTATCCAAGCGGGATTCACTGGTCTCAATAGATCAGCTGTCATCACCGCCGCTAAACCCCACCAAATCGCTGCGTTATCTTTCTACACACGTGTAGAAGTAATTTTAAAGACAAAATGAAATAAATTATTCCTCAAAGAATTTGGCCATGTGAAAAAAGAGGCCTCTTAAGCAGACTGTGAGTATCTGCACCGGTCCCTTAGAGGTGACTTTTAAGGAGAAAAGAAAATCTGTTATACAGGAATAGCAGCCTCTAAGGCGAACTGGCCTCTTAGACGGTAGTCTCTTACGTGGTGACCAGTGTATGTAATTTATAAGTTTTAGCATTAAATTCTACTAAGTAAAACAAAAATTACTTTTTTATGGTATATGCATAAAATTTTTCTCATGATTGGCCCAAAATGGTTCAAGCTAAAATGTTTCCTAGAGAGTCCTGGTAATTTTGGCACCTGGTATAGTTATGTAACAAATACATCATTTCAATGCAAAACATTATAAACATGTCGCAAGGTCTCTCAATCAAATCGGAAAAAAACCAAGATTTTTTTTGAAGAATTGAGAAGAGGAAAAAAAAGAATGCAAAAGGAGAAAGCATTGAAAAAAAAAAAAAGAAATCCATCTCACCTTCCTGATAAAAAGCAGCTGCTCCTCTTTACTTTGACACAACTGGGTTTGATTTTGAAGCTCTGACTTGAGAGCAGCTACCTGAGCCAGCAGAGCATCTCTCTCTTTCACAACCATGGTATGACTAGCCCCTTGAGCACTGGGAGCCTATGCAAAAATACAACATTTTCTTTTTTTTTTTTTTTAAATCTTCTATGTAAAGACAAGACAAGAGATGACATGAATTATTTCCTTGACAGAAATGTTCAGTATCATCCATCTAATGCAAACTTCATACAAGTTTGATTTAAAGGTTTTATCAGACAGACATAAAACCTGGAGGTAAACAAAGAACAAATACATACATTGTAATCTGTAAGTGTAAAAAAATTATAAAGTGTAAAGGATAGCAATGCATACAGTTATTCTTATGTTGATGTAAAGGCACAGCTATTGTTTTAAGGAAATATAATGTTTATAACTTAAAAACAAAAACAAAACAAAAACAAAGCAAAAAACCCCAACAAAACAAACAAACCTGTGCCAATCTGACAATTCTAATATGAAAAAATCCCCCCTTTTTTGCTAACCAGGAAGGGAAATATGATTAACTTTTCCATTGCAGGCTTTTAAAATTTACTTAGACCTACAACAATTTAAAGATCTTCTTTATTCAATGGCTTCATCAATCCATCCAATGTTACAGAACAATAGGAAAAAATACACTGGTTTTTGCTTTAAGATATTTAGATTCGAACAAAGACATATTAAAATAAAACATGAACATTCATACACTTCCTCTTCCATCTATGAAGCAGTGAAATTCCAATTGAATTGCTTATCTACTTGATCGAACATGATCCAATCAATGTACAATGATTAATTTGGATGAGAAAGAAAAAGAAAAAAAGCCCTGTGCAAAAAATATGTATCTTGTACAGACTTTTTTTCACATGAATACACTTACCTGGAGCTGGTCGGGGTTGGTAAGAGGAGTGAGTCTACCTTTCAGAGCACCCAAGTCTTTATGAAAGAAGGACTTTGCAACTTGGACAAATTCTATAATGGAACCCAAAAAAATTAATGAAACTGCATTCAACTCTACTTATTACATCACCCAACCCCAGAAATTAATCCTCCCAAACAAAACAACGATAACCCCCCCCCCCCCAAAAAAAAAAAAAACAAACAAAAAAAAACAACCCAAGAAACATAACAAAATCAAGTTATAACAAATTCATAAGCTAAGCCATCACTAGGGTTGAATATGCAAAATTTAAAAAGTTAACGCCAATTCAAAGAATAGATTGATCTCTACACAAAGACTACAAATAATACTTACAACAAAGCAAAAGAAAAATGTCCATGTAATGGTAGAAAGAATATACAAAAGAATCAAAATTAGACAATTTCCTCACCCTCAAATTTCACCATCCCATCAGAATCCACAGAGAGCCTTTCCCTGACGGACCGCTGTGTGGCAGGTGTGAAGTCAAACCCAAGCTTTACCATGGCCTGCAATAGAGCAAAGAGCATGGTTCATTATCATGTCTTGTGACATTTATGGAGAAAAAAATAATTCCTTGAAAACCTGTCAAGACCCCTAAACAAACAAAAGAAAAACATTTTTTAACCCAATGCAGCTCTCATTTCATTCTTTAACAATTTCAGATTATCAAGAAGAGAAAAATGTTTCAAATTTACCCACTCCCACCTTGATCGAACGCTATTGACCGCCGTGAGACCCCTATCCTGAACCTAGATCGACCGCAAACGACCAATGCACGCACCTCGCTCGCACTTTCAAAATCGCCTACTTTCGGTACTTATAAATACCGGAAATCTTGTGAGAAACTATAACAAAACGTGACTTCCTGTAAGACGAGATTTCAAGCTTCCTCCAGATGATTTAGCGCTTCTGATATTCAAAGGGCAGTCGATTGAAGTTGACGACAATTTCCGTCATCAAAATTTAGGTAAGTTTTTGGCCGATCATGATGGCTGACCCGTTGAATATCTTTGAGCATTGTTTATAATGCCGACTTTCTTAGTTTTGACTATAAATCAGACATAGGGGATGCGAATGGAGAAGAAAGAATGCCTAGTCACAATGTTGAGTAAAACTGAGATCTATGGTAAATCTACATCGCGATTTGACCGGAGATAGAAAGAGGGGCAAAGAGACGAAGAGGGGCTGTCAATGATGGATGTTGGATTGAGAAATTGACATAAGGTTTTCTTTTACTGTTTATTTCCATGTTTTATCATGTATGGTTGTTGTGGTATAGCAGGATAAAAATGATGTGGTCCATTTGTGTGCCGGGTTATGTCCCTTCTCTTAGGGTATGGCAGTCGACTGTGCTGCAGGGGCTTAAGTGGGATTGAGTTAAAAGAAATGAACAAAAAAAAAAAAAACAACAACAAAAAACCAAAAAACAACACACAAAACAATACATGTTTCTCTAACACCCATGTATACATATAAAAAAAAAAAAGATAAGTATACTGAAAACAGAAGGTAAAAATATGATAATTAAAATAAGTTTCTAGTAAAAATCATGGATGACGATAACTAACCGACTCAAGTTGATCTATGTGTAACCGCAGCCCAGGGTCCTGTGACAATTTTTTGGACAACATGGAATCTAACCCTTCGACTGACACACTTCGGCCCTGGTTGGTTTGAAATGTCTTGTTGCTCGGTGTATGACCTCGAGGAGAAAAGCTGGGCTCTCCAAGGTGATTGGCGAGCTCACTAGTGGTGCTGGACGTGGGACTGACATGACCGTTGAGCTCTCCAGTCCGGGCTGGAATACAAAAATAATATAAATATTATTAGAATCATAGACAGTTGGGTTATGAAATAAGTTGTAAATAAAAATAAAAATATAAAAATAATGACAATCATAAATAATAAATATAATAATAATAATAATAATAATAATAATAATAATAGCAGTAACAACAACAATGATAATAACAATAATGACAATAATAATAATAATAATAATAATAATAATAATAATAATATAATAATAATAATAATAAAGCATTTATTGAGTATTAAATCCCAAGTAGTACCAACCTGTAAGTAATTTATATTTGCTAAAAGGTTGAGAAAAAGAGAAAGTAAAAAAAAAGTAAAAGCATAAGCATACAACAGCAACACGTAAGAATCTAAATGACTATGCCTCTTGGTAAATAATTTGAAATATAAGTAAAAGCAATGCAAAAATACAGATTTAAAAATGAAAGGATTAAAGAAATGTAAATAGCAACTGTTTAATGCATAAAAAAAAAGAAAAGAAAGAAAGTTACAAGCTCAGTAAGGTAGGACGACGCTCTCCCAGACTTACACTTCAGGACATATCTAGCAAGATTGTTTTACACCACGAGAATTTTTCTTTGAAGTTTGTTAAATACAACACCAGATGGTCGTGAGTAGCAATAATCTAAGTTTGACCAGAAAAAAACAACAAAGAATTCACCAAAGTAGCTGCGGTTTGGGTTGGAAACAGGTGTCTTACTGCAATGATGTTTCTTACTTCACATTTAATTGAACTGTATTTCTCAATTCTGACTTAATTGTGTTGCACTTCATAATTCACAATTACTTGTACTATATTTCTTAATTCACAGTTGATTGTAATGCACACATAATTGTACAATATTTCTTTATTCATAGTTAATTGTACAGATACTTCTAAATTCACTGTCAATTGTATGGATATTTCTTAATTCACAGTTAATTATGCTGGTCAATTTGTGGATTTCATTTGCCACAGATAAATGAAAATCAAAATTACACCAAGATTTACATCAGTTGGAAAAAAAAAAAGAAGGTAAATGGATGATTCCCTCTAAGCATGCTAAAGAATAATACTCAAGGGAAGAAATAGAACAAATCTTTCAAAAGAAGTTGCTCTTGTCATGGTAAATTTTATCATCAGATGTCACTTATTCTTGCTTCGCAATCACATGGCAGTCACCTATTAATGCCTGCATGCAAAATCTTTATTCTGATAAAATTTCTTCAAGGCTGCCAGGAGATGTTGTGAACTTCTATAGGGAAATAAATGGAGGGTTTATTAACCTGAAGTAATGTATTGGCAATACCTGATAAATTTGAATTGTTGTGCTCTCCTGAGCTGTTCAGATCTCCCAAGCTTGCGTCCTGTAAAATTATTTTTGAAAAGTATGTGATGTGAAAAGATCTCTGGACCTATAGAGAAATTTGCCTTGATCAGCACATTTCTATGTGCTTTTAAATGTCTTTTAATTTGCTACTCCTAATTATTGCCATGTGTATTGAACAAGACACTTCATGACTAAATTTTAAAGTGAATTATACTAAAGGATTTGGCATTATGCCCTGTTGAAAAGATAACATTGCAATCTTGTATCACTGTTTATTTCAAATTTGCTTTCAGCCATTCATTTTGACTCAGGATTAGAATTAATATTAGATGATTGGGTTGATTGGTATACTTAGGTATCATCCATGCACATTTTGCATTTAGCAATTCAAAACAAGATTGCTCAGTGGTTGAGTGCAAGTAGTATGTGTGACACCTGAACCTTGAGGAAAGCCAAAATTGATTATTCATGCCATGATTTTGATTTTACAGTGATACATTGAATGCAATTAATAGAAAATGATTAAAACCAGATAAGGAATGTGATTCAACAGAATCCAATTGACAATCATATCAAAAGCAGTGGGCAGAAGAAGAGGTAAAATGGTGAAAACAAGAACTACATCTAAATTATTGCACTTTTTAAATCATTTTTAACTTTCTGAAGATCTCGGTTTTATGATATATTTTTTACGATTAGCATGGTAAAGGAAACAGAATACAATTATTCATCAACATCATGTATAAAAAATTATTTAAATTAAAAAAATAGTATTTCAAGAGGTGTACTAGATAAAAATAAAATTCTGACAAGAATACCTTCAAAAACGCATTCATTTTCCTTTGAAAATCAACATCTCCATCTGAAATACATTATTATTATATAATGTTTGATTATGAGGAAAATTTATCACAATAATAACAAGGGCGAAGAAAAAAATAAGAGGAAAATCAAGGCAGTTGTGAGCAAGCCTTACTTTCAAAACATTATTGATAAAATAAATGATCCAAATGTTGCTTAAGAGTAGGATAAATAAATTTTTGCCTGATTGCAATGATGTTGAGGAAATGGTACCCTAAACATTGAATTACAATCTTTTTGGAAAGTTTTACAAATATATCCTCTGTGCACTCTCTACGCAAATTGATAAATCTAGTAATCAACATTGTGATCAACTAAGCCTACCCTGGCACTAATAAGTCTTCAGGATTCCCAGGGATGTATAGGCAGATGAAAAATGATACAAAGAGCTGTGAAATAATGCACATCGCCGAATATCTTGTCATACAGTTTTAGAGAACTCTCCTAGCCCTCATATCTTATATTAGAAAGATTCTACTGCATTCACAGCAAGAGAAAATAAATGAAATAAGTACCTGCTGTATAATTTGAGTCATGAGCAACATCATTGCTAAAATTTCTTGGGCTTAGTGATGACCCTTGTAATGACATATATTTCACATACTGTAATCTGGTGGAAATAAATTCAATAAAATAAAGTATGAGATAATTTTGCATTGCTTGACAGGAAACAAATGGGATGATTGATGCATTGACCTAACAAGAACTCCTTGTCCATCCAACATTTTCTTGACATTATATGTAATTGATATTCCCACATACTTCATCATTTTCACATATAATTATAAGAAGTACAACAACTAGCTTCTTTTGAAATTAAGGATAATATCAATACATATATTTGCCAAGTCACTTCTCATTTAAAACAATCAATTTCTTAATATTATTTGCAATGAACATTCCGAACTTCTTGATCATATCAGTTATGAGAAATGAAGCAAATAGATTCTTTCACATTAACATTTGCAAATTCAACAACCCTTACAAAACGTTTCAAATAAGAAAGGTTTTAATACTCATAATGATAATAATAATAATAATGAAAGAAATAATTATATATTTGATTTGTATTTAAGAAAAATGAACAGCGTTAACATTATTTATTGCTGTCTGCACTTGATGTAATGTCTTTTATTGCATTATTAATTTTCTTAATACATACACTTTTCCATCAAGACAATCTATACAAATATAAAATAGGCTTCAAAAACAAAGCAGAATTTTCCAGTGCTTAAAGCCTGTGCATGCATGTCTTTAATATATAAGGCACATTTACTTGGCTTCTTCATCTCTTGTCACAACCATCTCTACATGATTTGAGGCAGATGCTTGGCGAAGCATTGAAACAGCTCTGGTGATGGAATGAGATTATGTTATGTAAATACCAGCAAAAGTGCAAATTATGTTGATAAAATAGGGTCTGACAATATTTTAATAATCAAAAGGGAAATTAAAAAGTCCTCTGCCATTTTTTCCAGATGCAGTGGCTATAGGTTTATATAGAAAATAAACAAAACAAACAACGAAAGAAATAAAAAAGCATTTAAGTACTGACTAAAATATCAATATCAGTGCCAAGAGGATAAACATATGATTTGTTCAACATCTAAGTAATGACGCTACTCTTTGTCTCAGACTTGATAATCCAGATCCGGCGATAATCCAAATGCTCAGTTGGGGATGCATAGCTGCCAACCTTCCAGAGAAAAAAAAACAGACTCCTTATGCGCGTCGCGCAAACTCAGCACAGAACCCTTTTC
>JBCJKF010531830.1:0-13300 GCA_039654545.1 Plocamopherus ceylonicus | reverse complement strand
ACACACACACACACACACACACACACACACACACACACACACACACACACACACACACACACACACACACAACCTTCCAAAAAGGAACAAAGTAGAGCTCTTAGTCTTAGTGAGATTATCAGCTTAAGCAGAAGATAGTTTTGCACATATGTGCCTTTAATGATAATAATACTGTAGCAATCGGATAAAACGGCACAAACGGGACTTTCTTTTTAGTGCCATTTTATCAGAGTGCCGTTACAACCGAGCACATTAAAAGCCACGACATTGTTAAGAATTTCCATTCCTTGCACCTTTGGAAAGGGAAAGAGAAAGGGAAAGGGACGGAGGAAGAGAAGGGGAGTGCCAGTAAGCTTATACAGACTAGTATTAGTGTTATGACGGCACACAATACACTGTTGAAGGACTAGAGAGGCATTTTAGTTGGCCTCTAAGGATAGTACTTACAATTTTTAATTGGTCAATGCTGTATTGTTAATAGCTTTGCCTGCCTGTAGTGCAGTCATAACAGAAATAAGGGCCATGGGTGCTGTTATATCAGTAAATTTTTACTGTCATTTAAAAGAGGGGATAAGGGGGCTTGGTGAAAGGGCCCTTATATGGACTGGACTGTATTGAACATTTTGAAGAGTACCACTTATCCCCCATCCTTGAGGCTGTGGGTGTTTTTAAACAACAGTTCCAACAAAACAGTAGACATTATTTTACATCTTATCCTCATAGTGCGATTTGAACTAAAATGTTTTGAGCTTGTTTTGGAATTCATTGACTGATGACGATTTTTGAACATGGGTGGGAAATGCGTTCACTGTTGATGGGCCAGAATGAGAAAAGGTACTTGATGCAGCTTTTGGGACCATTCCGTTCACAAATTACGTCAGTTCAGAGGAGGGAGGGGGGAAGGCGTTCCATACAAAATTGACATCAACTATGATGCTCTAAAAGGATGGGGGGAAAGTCAAAAAGAAAAAGATAATATAGACCAAATTTTTTGGTCTTAAACTGACAGTTTAAAGGAACCATCATGTTCTTTTCTTATTGCATTCTTTGAATAAAAAATATTTTTTGTTTTTTCAAATAAAGACCAAAGTTTTATATAAAATGCACCATGTACATTTTCTATCTAGATGTACATGTTCATTTTGGTTAACATCAACTTGAAGATTGTGGGAATGGAGGGGAGGGGGAGGGAGGGGGTGATCCATGGGAAAGATAACAAGGATGGGAGGCATTTTGAGCCAAATTTTAGCTGACGTCATTTGTGAACGGTCCCTTTCAAACGTCATTTGTGAACGGTCCCTTTCAAACAGGCTTTTCTGACAGCACAGGTGGTTGTCACATGATATCTTAGTGTATGCATTGTAATGTGAATGCTGACAAGCTATTGGAGGTACTGTGGTGTGCTGTCACAAAGACACTTGCACATTAACGTTTTTAGAGAATGCCCCCCAAAAAAAACATAAAAAAAGCCAACTCATTAGCCTTCTGGTGCTTGGGTAGACACTTGACCTCTTGGTTCTTTTGCTTTGAGTTTGTCTATCCCAGATGGAAAGGTTATAAAGAAGCTCAAGGGAATGTTTTCAGGTGACTTACTTGACTTATTCCTCTTGGACACTGGAACATAGGACCGGGACAACATCTCTCCATTTCCCATTCAGTTTTGAGCCGCCTTTTTCAGCTTGGCCCACGGCCAGCCAGCAGCCTTTGCCTCATTTTCAACAGATCTTCTCCATGGTCCATGGTCCTTGGTCTTCCCACCCATCTTTTTCCTTGAGGGTTCCAGTCGAGATATTGTTTTGTGACAATATCATTGGACTTTTTCAGTGTGTCCTTTCCAGTCCCACTTTCTTTGGGCTATTTCTTGGCTTGGTTGACAGGCTTTTGTTTGGTACATATCGTCATGTATGATAATGTGCATGCATATTCGTCATCACTGACTGTTGAAGATAAGGCTCCCGTAATGCTGTGTGTTAATGAGAAGATGTGTGATATGGTATCATTTGAACATGACATAGTCAATTTCAATGCAGATTATTTAAGCCATTCATTCGCCACACAACAAATGGGATCATACGGTTAACCTTTGTCATGCCCAATTGGTCAAACAAATCATCAAATATGAGACACAAAAATGCCTCAGACAGTTTCGTTATTCTACCTGACCCGTGCCTTTTGTCTAGCCAGTCTCAGTGTGGTCGAAGGCTAGCAGCGGATGTTGCTTCACGCAGGTGTGGTGTTCTGATGATACGAGGTGTTTATTATGTGCTATTTACCAAAGACATTTAATTCTTGTTTTCATTCTGATTTTTAAGGACTTCCATACACAGTCAAGTCTCGCTAATTCAGAATTTGCGTATCCGGATGCCTCGTTAATCTGAATGATTGGTTGGGAACAGATTTTTGTTCTTATTATTTATTAGTAATGTAATCCGGAAATTCCTATTCCATATCCGAACACTAGATTTGGGAACGGATCGCTATTTTTGCTTTGCTTATCCGAACTTCTGCCTATCAAAGGCAATCGACCAGATTTACCTGCATTCACAAGTCTGATTTTCGTTTTCCCAGTCGTGTGGTGATTTATAGACACTGTTGTGCCATTTTTCTTTCATATCCAGACAGCAGAGCATTGCAGACCTGTTAATATGATAGTGCAAAATGCCCATGGCCACGCCTACTTGCCAACATTGTAATCTCATGAATCTCATTGCATACCATAACCTCCCATCTGGTCATCTCCTGGGCAGCGAACTTTTCTCACACCTAACATGAAGTGAGTCAGAGCAAGCTAACTTACACCAGCTGTTCATCTTGAAACCGAGGATCTTATTTCACGCTTATTATCAAGTTATGATATGGCATAGGTTTAGCCAACACTGTGCTGCATCTTCATTATTTGCTATTTTTAACTCAGGAATATCTCCCCTACCATTGCGATGCGAACGATTACGCAAACTTTTGAATGAACTGATCACTTCATGGTCCTGCTTCGTGGACAACCCTAGGGTATGAATGGATCAAATTCTGTGCACACGGTCCAAATTATTTCTCGTGCATTAGTCATTTGTTTGTACTTATTTTGACTCTGCCCCTTTTCAGAAGATGGCTTTCAAACAATTTGAGTGTTCGCTTCCACCAATCACATTGTCCGGTTGGTAATCATGATCACCTACAATACTTCAAGATAGAAAATCTCATTATATAATCTATAGGCCTAGTGGTTTCATGAGTAGACCCTAAGGATATTGTCCTGTCATAAACATTCATACCCCTAGATAACCCTGAAATGCTTGGATGGTTATATCATTGTCCCCGATTCTGTAATCCGGAAATTTTGGTAATCCGAACAAAATGTTTATGAACGGAGGGGTTCGGATTAGCGAGACTAGACTGTATTTTGGAAGTGCTGTAAAGGCTATTCTGGCTTTTTGTATGCATTATTTGACATCAGTATCAGTTCCACCATTTTTGTCCACTATGCTGCCTAAATATGTGAACTCACTAACTTCTTCCAACTCAGCATTGCCAAGCCATGTAGGTGTTTTGTTTTCTGTGTTCATTCTCATTTTGGTCTTTCCTGCATCGATTTTGAGGCCAATTTTCTTAGATTCACTGTGTAATCTATCAGTTTTGTCCTGCATTTGGGTGGAATTGTGTGATAGTAGTGCCAGGTCATCAGCGAAGTCCAAATAATTTAGTTGGTATTTGATAGTTTTTTATTGTAAAATACGCAATTTATTTTGTTGCCGGGGATTATGGCTGGATATATAAGCATGCCAGATAAGTGAAATGCTCAGTCAGTTCCAACAACTTTGGTTTGATAGACAAACTGAAAGACTAGCACGCAAAAAGAAAAGATGGTTCTATAAAATGAAAACCTGTAATACTGAAAGAATTAGAAACAAATATAAAGAAATGAAAAAAGAAACACAATTATGAAGGTCAGCCCATTCTGAATATATAAATAGCATGATAAATAATGACACAAATAACAAAAAACTTTGGGCCCACATTAGAAGTAAAAATCAAGAGAACTGTGGAATTTCGAACTTGAAAGATAATAATAACACAGTAATTCAGGACCCAAAAACTAAAACAGATCTTTGAAACAAGTTTTAGATCTAGATATAGATCAATTTGTTTCATCAACAACATTGATTTTTTATATTTGCTGATAAAATGGTTCAAGAATTTACACTCATTATCCCATTGGAAACCCTTTGTCTTGTTTCTGCTCCTCAGTTCTTTTGAAATGGAGGATCAGGTGTCCTTGTCAAGATGCAAAAGCGGAGCTGAAGGATTTGTTCTTGCACAAGCTACTCCAAAAGATGTCAATAATTGTCAGCTGAATGCCATTCATAAGTTAGAATTGAGATTGACCTCGCAAGTATCAAAGTGTGATCCTAAAAAGCTGCCCTCCTCCTATGAGCTGACTTCTCCCTTGGTTCAACAGATAATAACATGGGTGAACGTGAAAAGGCAATGTGGGCTGTCCCATCTCATGCTTCCAGGTACCTGCTTCAGTTTATCTCCTGTAGTCTTGTCAGAACCACCAGCCCCCTGTCAGAAAACACTTTTTCACCTTTCATAGTATGTCACTTATCATTGGGATGATGGTCTCCTGAGCATCCACATGATATTTTAACTAATACGTCATCACTCACAAACATATCATTTAAAAGTACAGTTTAGTCTTGCTAATCCATAATACATAAGAAATGAAAATCAAGAGCAATGGAATTTCAGAACTAAAAGATAACAACACAGTAATTCAGGACTCAAACACTTAAGCAAATCTTTTAAACAACCCATTCTCCTCGAGTGCTCTCTAATCCAATCCCAAAAATTAAAAATATAAATTTTTAAAACCAAAAATTACCCCAAAATGAGCCCAATAACTGTCATAAAAAGTGGAGTGCTTAAATTACTCCTAAATATAAATGAACGTAAAACTACAGGGCCAGATAAAATCCCTGCAAATATATTAAAACTATGTGCACATGAATTAGTTGAGGCGCATGCACTTTTATTCCAAACCTCACCTAATCAAGTCAAAGTGCCAAATGAATGAAAAAATGCAAATATTGTACTGCTTTTTAAGAAAGGAGATAAATATAAAGCAGAGAACTATTGACCTGTATCTATAATAGTTTTACCTTGTAAATTAATAGAACATATCATACACAGAAATATAATGGACAATCTGAAAAAATATGATATAGTCAATAATACCCAACATGGATTTCGGA
Organism: Plocamopherus ceylonicus; assembly: GCA_039654545.1. NCBI lineage: Eukaryota > Metazoa > Mollusca > Gastropoda > Nudibranchia > Polyceridae > Plocamopherus > Plocamopherus ceylonicus. The sequence goes on along the minus strand of JBCJKF010531830.1, from coordinate 8,051 downwards.
CAAAGAAAATGCTGTAAAACTCTATAACAACTATTAATGATTTTAGCAACTGCTTATATAGGAAAGGACAAATAGAGATGCTGTTCTCTTAGGTTTCTCAAAAGCCTTCACCAAAGTAGACCATCAAGGGCTATTATTAAAACTTAAACAATACTGCATACAGGATAAAATTCTAAATTGGACTGAACCGCTTCTTATATGTAGAGCTCAAAAAGTTTTTTTCTACCATAGAAGGAGTAGAGTCAAACCCTAAACCAGTTCTTTCAGGAGTACCACAGGATAGTGTTAGGCCTACTCTACTTTTTGATATATATAATCATAGCAGCCAACTAGTATGTAAAAAACGTATGTAGTACGTATTTTATGCCTGAATACGTAAATCTGTATTTGCCTTGAAAGTACGTATTCCAGACATTTTTTAAATTTAATTTTTTTTTTTTGTTCATAACGGTTGGGTCGAGCGCTCGAGATGATTCATTAAGATCTAGGCCTAACCAATAACCCTTGCCCGCGCACCACTTTTGGGCCCAGCGCGAGGTGGGGTGATGAGGAGTTGCCTGCTGGATGGTATGTACAAGGGGGCGGGGAGGGAGGGAGGCTGGCTATACAGCACGCGACCTCAGTGCAGTGTGAAGAGTCAGATGGCTGGATTTCGAAGCCTACCGCCTCCCCACCCCCACCCCCCACACACACATATACACACAACTTTTTTTTTTTTTTTTGCACCTACTCACGGTGCCTGTCCCGCATTATTCTGCCCGGTACTTCATAAGCCTGTACATTTTAAGTTTATTTCTGTTGGATTTTCATTGGATTAAGTTGTAGATCTACCTTTTTCATTGTTATGTGGTTGATGGATCTTTCCTGATGCTAGATCTAGAGATATGTCTAAATCAAAGGTGAGGGAGCAAACGTATTGCTCTAAATATAGTGAGGACTTTTCCTTTATCTCTGCCTCGAAGGTTTCCAATAAACATGCATTTTGTAAGCCATGTCGACGTGACCTTCTTATCTCGCATGGCGGGAGGTCTGACATTGTTCAGCATTCCAAATCGAAAGTGCATATTCGCAACATGAATGCTGAGGCCTCCTCGAATAAACAACAGCCCATACTTGCATTTCAAATCAAGCCTGGGGATGACAGTGTCATTCGTGCTGAATGTATGTTTGCCTCGTTCTACTTTGAACACAACATTCTAATCTCAGTGGCAGATCACATGAGTAAATTATTGAAGGCAGCTTTTCCCAACTCAGAGGAAATAAACAAATTTTCAGCTGGTAGAACGAAAACCTCGCATATCATTAAGGAGCTGGCTGTTGATGCCATAACAGATTTTTCTAACACCCTCAGGGACTGATGGCAGTCATACTAATGATGCAAAACTGTATCCTATCATCATTACGTATCCAGACACAGTTACAAAGACAGTGAGGTCCCAACTCCTTTCAGTGCCTGCTCTGAAGGAATCTTCAAGCGGCCACAACATTGGGAAACTTCTCATATCGGAACTTGAAACCCATGGGATACCAATCTCTAATTGTATTGCCATGGGATCTGACAATGCCCCTGTAATGATAGGGAAGAAGAATGGTGTCCTAGCATGTCTTTGGGAGAAACAGCCAAACCTCATCTCTATAGGCTGTCCATGCCATCTTATCAACCTTGCAGTACAACATGCAGCAAGTACTTTGCCTTTATCTATTGACAATTTGCTTATTGACGTTTTTTTACTACATGGAAGGCAGCGTCAATAGAAAACACAAACTGGAATCTTTTCAGATGTGTGGGGTTGAAACACAGAGAATTTTAAAACATTTCTGTACTAGGTGGCTGTCCCTGGGACAGTATCTGCCCCGTTTCATCAAGCTGTGGGATGAGCTGGAGGCATTTTTTAAGGCTGAAAGTAGTTCCTCTGGGGAAAAAAGATGCTCATGTGAAAACACCATTACTGCAGGCATTTGCAATCCCCAAGAAAAACTTTGTAGACAACTCTAAGAAAAGAAAATATGATTCTGAAACAAATGATTGTCCACCTCAAAAAAAGAGAAACACAGACTCTTCATCCAAAAAGTCCACCACTTCTTCCCAATCACAGTCACAGCCATCAAATACTGCTCAAAACAGGCCACAGTAAATTTAAACTCAATTAGAATCACCCCTTCACAAAGCATTCAGTCACTTTCTATATTTCTCCATTCGCTCGTTTGAAATAACCAACACGACTTTACAAACAGCCTCTTCCCTCATTCACACACTGAAAGACACATTGGACAGTTTTCTGAAACAACAATTAGCTGCATTTGTCAAACCATCTGCTATTCTGAATCACTCCGGAGAGCTGAGATATCTTGACAATAAAGATTTCCCAACTCTAGTGACATTTTGAACCATGCCCAAGTGGCTGACATAAATAAGCGACAAGAGGTATCATTCAGCAGCCCTAGGTTTTTCTTTTCAAAGTTCCCCATTCTTGTCAAAAGCAATGAAGAGGAATCCCTGGATGATGCCATCAACCAGCTAGAGGTCGAGTTTAACAATTTTTGGGCCCAACCACCATGACATGGCAGGAGACAAATTTTGGTTCTCTATTCTGGACATGGTAAATGGAGATGGTAGCCCTAAATACCAGAAACTAAGTTTTTCTATGTTGGGCATACTCACTATTCCTCACAGTAATGCTGAATGTGAGAGAATATTTACTTCAGTGAGGAAGAACAAGACTGACTTCAGGGGCTCCCTCTCCCATGATATGATGTCAGCTCTTCTCTTGCAAAAGTCCAGGATGGCATCAGCTTGCTATGAGCAAAACTTCTTACAAGCATTGCTGAAAAAGGCTAAGGCTGCCACAAGGTTGGCCTTAAATAAAGATTAGAGGCCGACACAATCTGCCCATTGTATATATGGCTTGACATCTCCTTGGATTCTTATTGTTTACCTTGATATTCTAGAGGTAGATTACTTCAACCTGATTAGATGTCAGCATTCTTGTCTGTCTAAAATTAAGCATAAATTGGTGAGTTTTTGTTTAAATTAAGTTAATACAAGACTCTTATTTACTTTTAAAAGATGTTTTATCGTAATTTTGGCATTGAAAAGGTTTCTGTGCCGAGTTTACGAGCGACACATGTAAGGAGTCTGTTGTTGTTTTTTTCAGGAAGGTTGGCAGCTATGTATAATTAATATTGATCTAAATCTTTGTCCTTATGTAAATCTTACTCCGCAGACCAAAATGAGACTATTTGCAGATGATGGCCTACTAATAAAGACTATTAATGACTGTAAAATGTATGTACTCCAAAATGACTTAAACTCACTCCAACAATGGGGAAAAAGATTTGAAAATGAAATTTCACCCAGAAAAATGCCAAGTACTTAAGAAAACCAATAAAAAGAAACTTATAGAATTAAATTTTAACCTACACAACCAAACACTAAAATTTACAAAGATTGCAAAATACTTAAGTGTTATAGTTACTATAGATACAATGGGAAGACCAACACCATGCAATATGTAAGGAAGCAAATAATGTATTAGCATTCCTAAAACGTAACATCAGTGACTGTCCTCAACATGTCAAGGATGAATGCTTTAAACTGTTATAAAACCAATTTTAGAATATAGAGAATGTGTATGGGATCCACATTGTCAAAACCAAGTAAATGAATTAGAGAAAGGACACAAAAATGCAGGTAGATTTGTGACCAACTACAACTATACAACAGGTAAAACAAAAATAAACATGGAAAAATTATAGTGGATACCCCTCAAAGAACAAGAAGCTAGAAATAAAGAAGCCATTCTTTTCAATACAATTTATCGACAAGCAATGTCACCACAAGAGGAATTCAATATAAAGAAAGCCAACAAGATCTGGTGCTCAAACACTTACTCTGCCATTATCAAATGCAGAAAGCCATCTGTATCCATATTTCCCTGATACATTCAGATTGTGGAATAAACTCCCGACCAATGTAAAGTACAATTGTGGCGTCAGTAGTTCAGCGGTGAGCACAAATCGACAATGAGTTAGAGTCAAGCTGCGTTGACCATTGTCACTGTTCAGATGGGTGACCGTTGGTATGGTCCGCTCCAAAAACCACCGTTCATCGGCGTTTAACCCTTTTGCAAGGTTATTTAAACTAATTGCCTCCGTTTGCGGCGCTGCTCTGCGGCTGCCGCTCAGCTTTCGGTCAAAAACCAAAAAGACAAATTTCCCTTCGAGGATTGATAGATGTGTATTTAAAAAAAAAAAAAAGATACAGAGGATTTCAAGCAGAAACTTAAATGTACACCACTAATTACAAAATACTAGAATGATAAATTACTTTAGGGACGTTGACAAGAATACTCAGCTATCTGATTTTGTCAACTATTATGAAGACTAAGATTAATCCGAACCTGTCCGTTCATGCCAAATTTTAAAATTAAAGAATTGGAAATGGTGATATAACTGTGACCGTCCAGCCATTCCATTGCCATCTTGGGGCGTAAAAACTGAATGATGTTTATTTCCCCAGGGTCTACTCATGAAACCACTTTAGAGTTTATTGCGAGATTTTCTATGTTTTAGTATCATTGTTGGTCATGATTACCAACTAGACAATGTGATTGGTGGAATGAACACATTCACAAATTGTTTGAAAGCCATCTACTGAAAAGGGACTGTGTTAAAATCAGTACGAATGGCAAATGAGCTACTCAGAAGCAATTGAACCGATTCTTACTTCAGGGCTGGGTCATGAAAAAAACTATACATTCAAAAGTTTGTGCAATCACCCATAGCAATGGTATAACGACACTCTCGAGTGGATTGTGGACTGTGAAGACGTCAGACAGTGTTAGCTATGCTGTATCACCACTTGAAGAAGTGTGAAAAAAATTCTTGGTATCAAGATGACCAGCTGGTGTCTGACTCGCTTCACAATAATTGTGAAAAATTGGTCTCCAGTCAGATGTCTAGATGGAAGGGTCTGTCACAATACCCTGTGTCCTATAGGGCTGAAAAATATTTAATTAGTGTCCATAAAACACCAGACAACTAGGAAAACAAAATCCAAACATCAGTCAAGGTAAATTTGGTCGATTGCCTTTGATGGGAAGAAAAGGTTTGGATTAGCAAAGCAAAAATAGTGATCCATCCCCAGATCTAGCATTCGGATATGGAATCAGGAATTTCAGATTGGCCTTAAATAATAAGAACAAAAATATGTTCTCAGCCAATTGTTTGAATTAATGAGGCATCAGGATTATTGAATTTTAGGTTAGCAAGACTAGACTGTATATGCAAGCTTTTAATTGAAGTTTTCACCATGTTATATTATTACCTTTGAGCAAAAAATGTAAAATAATATGATAAACTTTATCTTTAGATTCAATCCCATAACACTGCTAATGCACAACTAACTCAGTAGGAATGGATGAATGATTAATTGTAATGTATTTATCCATTGTATATTTTTGGATCTGGGGGAAAAAGTTTTGGATGAATAAATAATACATTGGGTTTTTAATTTACTTAGCTCCCAAGCCTCTTTTTTTAGGCATTATAGACACATAATTCATCATCATTCTTGTCCATTTTATAATTCTATTTGACGGACAACACTAAATAATAAAGCTGATCTTAGTTTGTCTTCGTCCTTCTCCAATTACATGTATTGATAAATAATACTCACTCAACTTTCACATTTTTTCTTTTAGACTTCAGAGTCAATGCAAGTTGCCTAGATAAGGCGACCGAGGCAATTTCTGCAATGTTTACTGTGCAAGCTGCATTTGAAAAACAGATGAATGCCATTGTGGATGGGTATAGGAGTTTTGTTCTGGAAGCAAAAACAATAACGTTGAATGATCTGGAGTATGCTATTGATAATTGCACTGAAAACTGCTTTAAGCGTCCACCATCACCGACACACAACAGAGACGGTAAAAAATGTTTTTTTCTAATTAAAAAAAAAAGTCGAATGCATGAGTTTGATTCTGTCTATTAGTGAAGTTCTGATTTGTCAATATTTATGAAGAGGGAGCTTTCAAATGTATATCATTCAAAATCATTAAGGAGGATGGATGTATAGTAAAAGTGATTGGTATCTTATTCTTCAAGTTTTGCTTTTGTTCCAGTTTTTTGCTTAACACATTCTCATTTTCTTTTTCAGATAAAGACAAAATCAAAGTGACAGTGTCAGTTGTGGTAACCTGCATTTCAGTCTTCCTTATCATTCTTATCTTTGTCATCGTTTACATGAAGAGGAAAAGGAGAGGCATCTTGTGAGCATTCTCAAATTTACTTTTAATTTCCTTTTCTCTAAAATACAAACGATAATAAATTTCCAGTCCTTTACTTAGAACTGGGTAAAGAACAAAAGAAAAATAATATTTAAGTAATTCTTGCATTATGTAAAAGAGCACGCTAGAAATGAATTGACGGAAATATGAACCAATACTTTTGCCCTATTTTTTTCTCGCATTTAGCGAACATACAAAACGAACTGATATGTCTGATGAACTCATTTCCTTTCCCAACAACTATCTTTTTCCTTCTTATTTATCACTAAAGTAACTGACCAGTCCATCTTGATGACTGACCGAACCCAGAGTTGCGCAACTGCCATGCGGATCTTGCTTAGGGCTTACACTTACACCATGTCCATCCTACCTAGATCTAGCATTATATCACCATTTACTCAAAAGTACTCTCACCGTACAACACATTCACCCTTTGACATTAATCTATCAAACCAATCAGCGGGCAGCAATATGATGATTGCCAATGATAGGGCATGTGTTAGGCTCTCGGATGGCCCCTTGGCCACACCCAGTCTCACACCATGCTCGTTTGTTAAAAAAATGTTGACAACCAATCTAAGACAAAGAGCATCTGTACCTCAGCTTTAGGCCTCCATCTCACATTGAGAGTCAATTAAAAATGATTACGTGAGTGACGGCCATCTGGACACTACATTTACATTGCTGTTGTCCTATGGTAGGCAGGGTGAATGAGTGCCTAGTCCCATTGGAGATGGACAATAAACTAGGAGGTCCCATGTTCCTTTGCATGTGTAAAAGAACCCTTGGTGATTTAAATCGAAAAGAGCAGGCTATACCGACTGTCACCATGGCAAAAATTCGATCCTACCAAAAGTAGTAGTCATGTCGGTATCATCCACCCCTACAAACTCTTGAACCTCTGACTCATTGAACGGTTCATTACTCGGAATTCAAGTAGAAGATGCAAAGATCAGAGGGGAAGGGAATATGTCAGGCCACCCATACTAGAAGTAGCAATAAAATTGCTACAATATCATCAACTCTGACGTAAACATGGGTGCAAGATCGCCGGCTACAGCCGGCATGCCGGCCAATTGAAATTTTACCGACCTGCGTCGCCGGCTAGTCGCCGTCCACGGACTTACACCCTTTTTTTTTTAAGTGTCAGCTTTCAATTATATTGTCTATATGGCGCCGTCAGTCGAACTCCTGCTTTTGTTTTAAATCGTCCCTGCCCGGCCCATGCACTTGCATAGTTTTTGACGCAATTGTAACGCGAGTCAGAAAATGGCATAGCTAGAGGTTTGCGAGATGGATATCTGTTAGCCTTCTGTAGGCTAGCTTGGCCCGCCGTCATCAATGAGGCAACTGAAAGTAGCCGCAGCGGCGGGCGGCCGGCCCGACCAGCACACTTACAACCCGTTACTGTTTGGGGGAAACCAAAGGTTGTTGTTTTTCCGCAGGTTTCGATGCTGTCACACTAAGATTTTATCCACGTGGGTCGGCATTTGCAGACTTTTTGTGGCCTGTTAACGCGTCATCGTGAATTTGTGCATCTGTGTGCACCGAGGTGAAAAAGTCATACACACACACACACACACACACACACTCACGCGCGCGTGGAGAGAGAGACGGAGACAAAGAGAGAAAGTGGTTTAGGGTTGGGTGGGGGAAGGGGGCGTGGGGAGGAGCTTCAGCTGATGATTGATTGAGAGTGATACAAAAACCACCTTGATTGAGAAGTCGACTAGGAAACGGACTGGTACGTTGACTGAATGTCTC